>RJWT010027888.1:0-15375 GCA_004365215.1 Cuniculus paca
AGGCATGAGCCACCATGCCCGGCAAAACAGGTACATTTAAAAAACTTGTTCTAATTGAATAAAACACATTCCAAAAAGTACATAAAATATAGTTGTATGGCTTTGTGAGCCATGGTACGTGAATCAAGTGAACCAACTAGAACATTGTCACTCCTGTACGTCTCCTGTTGCTGTCTTGCTATCCTTCCACAGATGATGATTGTCTGATTTCTAATGTCAAAGATAGTCCTGCCTGCTTTTTGGAGTTTGTAAACAGATTCATTCTGTGTGTATTCCTTTGCATCTGATTTGCTGTATTTGATATTATATGTTTTAGATTTATCCATGACTGAAAGTGCCAGTAGATTATTTTCATTGCTATATAATGGTCCATTTATAGATATAGCAGGGTTTTTTTTTAATTGCAGAAATGTGATAATGAAGATTTCTGTTTTTGGAGTTAACCTGCAATTCATAACTCAATTTGAGTAAATGTTTTGGAATTTTTTTCAAAAATGTTTATATCAATTTCTACCTCAGTAGCAGGATAAGAAAATTCTAGTTACTCTAATCCTTACTAACACTTAGTATAGTCTTTTATATTTTAATCTTTCTGTTAGGTATATAGTGATAAATAATTATGGTTTGATTTGCATATTCCCAATGAATAAAATGGAACACCTTAAATTTACTGGTTACTGAGAGCTTCCTATTTGAGGTATTTCCAAGTTTTTTTTTTGGGTTCCATGTCTTTTTTATGTTAGTTTATAAAGAGTTCTTTATGTTTTTCAGAAAAGAGTCTTTGGTACTTTTTTTTTCATTCTGTTTTGCCTTTTCACGCTCTTAATAGTGTATTTTAGTAATAAAAAGTTTTTAATTCCATAATCTTTATCTTTCTCCTTTTTAGCATTTTGATTTGTTTTGTTTTGTTTTGTTTTGCTCTTTGGAGGAGGGTTGTTGTTCCTTTAAAGAACACATTTCCTACCTCAAAGTCAAAGATATTTCCAAATCTTTCTGCAAGCTTTGATGTTGCACTTAAACATTTAGATTAACAATTCTCAGAAATCTTTTCTTGTGTTTGGCATTAAATAGTGGTCAACTTTAATTTTTTTTTCCCGAAAGTTTTCTAAACCCTTTGAGCCAATAAGTGAAGACTGCTTCGTGCAGCTCTTCAGATGCCATTTTCATCATCACCAAGTCCTCACAACTCTGCACATTCATTTTTAGATGTTCTGCTTTGTTCCATAAATCTTACTCATCTTTGTGTCAATTTTGAATAGTCTTCATTACTGTAGCTTTTTAATACAGTATAATATAATTCTTTCCATCTGTGTTTTCTTTCTTTAAGTTGCCACTTTATATTTTTCATATAAATTTTAGAAGTAGGGCCAGGGATATAGCTCAGTGGCACAAGCACCTGCCTGGCAAGCACAAGGTTCTAAGTTTGATTCCCAGTACCAAAAAAAATAAAAGTAGCTTATAATTTTTCATAAATTATTCAGCTAAAGTATTTGATTTGGGGTAACAATGAATATATAGGTAAATCTTGAAAGAATAGACATATAAATACTATTGACTCCAACCTATGAATAAATTCATTCACTTATTTAAAAGTTTTAAATAATGCGTTACATATTTTAATGTATACATACTGCACATTTTTCTTAGATTTATTCATGAGTATATTGTGTTTTTAGATGATATTATAAGTGGTAGTGTTTCTTTAAGTTTCACTTTTTGATTGTGCAATACAATTGTTTTTTGGATAAAAACCTTGTATCCAGTAGCCTTGCTAAATTTACCTTTTAATTCTAATAATTTCTTTTGTATATTGTATGTTTTCTCTCTTTCGTATAATTAAAATTCTGGTGGCACTGGGTCAAATAGAGAAATACAAACTTTTATCATTATCATAGTCATCCTAACATTTCGATTGTCAGATAAGTACTATCCTGTATGTTATAAACCACATGCAGTAACTCATTTAAACCTCACGAGCATGCTAGGGACTAATAGTTTCCATTTTACAGAGAACATTTGAATATCAGGGCCAGTTCGATGTATTTATTGAATTATATACACTTCTCATTTTTTAGGTCAAAAACATTCAAATATTAAGACTTTTACATGGCGTGGACAATATAATTAAATGACATTAATCCATCTATGGGATTTCTTAACCTTCAGTTCTTAGAAGCCCCAAACCCATGTAATTTCTCCCAGAACTTGCAGGGTTTTCATCAGTAACAGAACCTACATAGCATTTTGTGGTAATAAATGAAAGATGACAAATAGCCAAGTAGGACTATTATTAGATAAATTAGATAAAAATTTTAAAGTGATTTCTGATTATTTTTATAATTGCCTAACATTTATAAGTTGGTGATAGTCTTTTGTTTCTTTAGTTTCATAAACAGTGTAGCTAAATATTTTAAATCCAGTAAGCAGTCACCAAAAAAATTTTTATGAAAACAGCCACTCAAATGTATGATTAATGAAAGTAAAGTTTTTAATGTCATTGGGCAAGCCAAAACAAATAATTTTCCACCATAAAGATTATAACAAATAAACTCTTAAAATAAAATATTTCCTTCTTTTCTTTCCCCTGGTGACCTAGTGGTAATGTTCTGCAGTGTTTTATGTAGGAGACCTGGATTTGATTCCTGTTCTCGTTATCTCTCTCCCTGAGGCTGCAATGAATAAAATAAGAAATAAAATCACTATCCTGCATCCTTACTGCTGTGGGCAGTCCCCTTGTCAGATTTCATAAGCGTAGCTCAATGGGCCTGGCTAGTATTGGTGTGGAAGAGCTCAAAGAAACAAAGTCAGTGGAACCCAGCACCTCCCGTGCTCCCGGTGTTTCATCTTCCACACAGCCTTGTCTCACAGTCATTATACACTTTCCTCTTTACTCTGTGATTGATTTGCTTGCTGTAGGAAAAAAAAAAAAAAAAAAAAAGCCTTTAAACATGGATGCATTTCTAGTCATTTAAATTAATGCATTTATTTCTCTTCCTTTTCCAATTCTAAAGAGTTTAGCTGGAAAGATATTTGGTTGTATTCTTGAGAAGACAGTATCCCAACTAGCAATGTTTTTTATGGTCTAAAAATTACTTTTTCAAAGATTTCTCATTTTAAGTGTCTCTTTTCTTTTTCTCTTTGTCTCAGAGCACTGCCCTTGCTTTACAAATGATACACTGTAACACTTAAAATTATTTTTAAGACACCATAATGTAATTCTGTAAAGATCTAAAATTACAGTTGTTTTCTTGTTCCATTTGAAAGTTAGATTATGTACAACACACTTGGAAATTTTGTTTTATTCTTTTTTACTAGATGTATGTGGGAATGTATATATATTCAGTTCTCCCAGAATAATATACACACATAAGTACTGATGATACTAATGTGTGCATGCATGTGCACACAAACACGCACACACACCCTTGCATTCTCTAACATACTGTCTGCCCTGCCTGTCTTCCCTTCCTCCCTGCCTCACTTCCTTCCTGCGAACATTTTTTTCTAATGACATTTTACATAGAACTCAGTATGTAAAAGAATGATACAAATAGCTGAGCTGCTGTGGTTCACAAAAGTCTGGTGACCATCTGTATAGTCTCTTCCTTTTTCCATGAGGTAAGGTACCTTGAAAACACTAAAGTTGTAAGAAACATGTCTGCCTTGCTCAGTTTCACACTCGTCCATGTATCCCAAAATTTAGCATTTTAGAAAAGGTTCCTCTTTCTGTTTAAAAATGTTAGAACTAGGATCAAGGTTCGAGAAGTATTCAACAGTGACTCCTGGCAGTTCCTGCTCCACTCGTATCCTCTTCATTTCTCATTAGAATGATGCTAAATCAAAATTAAACTCCTAAAACCAAGGTAGTTAATTAAAGATGGATGGCATGTCCCTCTTGATGAAAAAAGAATGGTCACTTATTTAATTAAACCAGTCAGTTAAAAATGGATGGCATATCCCTCTTCATGAAATAAGAAAGCTCACTTATTTGTTTATGGTGTTTTCTAGAATTGATCTGATTCAGTGATACTGAAATTTTTAGATGCAGACAGCCCTGCTGCAGCATGTCTGCCATAGGTTCATTGCCACTGATCTAATTTAGAATTGCATGCCATTTAATATGTTTCCCTATGTCATCAGCAATTTTTCAAGAAATAGTTTTTCAAGTAACTTACAGTGTTACTAATTTTAAACTTGCATTTCTTATAAAAATTTTAGAATTTCCCACAGGAGCCAGGTGTTGACAACTTTTAAAAACTTGCTCTTTGGAGGGAGAAGGCCTTGATTTGTAGCATTTGCCAATTTTAGTTGTATAATTTTCTCCTTCCATGGTTGATGTGTAATTATCAGTGTGAAATCATTGAAAGTAGAATTGGGCAGAGAGGCAGGGTAATACCATACCATGTTCCCACCACACGAATGGAAATCCTCAAAGGCATCGCAGTGGTAAAATGTAAATAAATAGGAACTAAAGAATTGAGAGTCATTATAGGTTGAGCATCTCAAATCTGAAATCCAAAGTGCTCCAAAATTTGGAACTTTGATACACTGTCATCATGCTAAGATTTCAGATTTCAGATTTTTTTTTCAAATCCATTTATTCAAGGAATAAAAAGAAAGAAGAAAAAAAGAAAAGAAAACAACAAAATTTCAAAACACGTCACTCAGGGGGCAACGATGGTACATACTTTGCGCACTGTCATCCCCAAATCATTCACCCAGAGCACAGAACATCTGCATTCAACTATCTGAACACCAGCACAGATCTTTCTCTTCAGTGAACTTAGAGAAATCAATAGTATAACTATCTTAACTAATTTTTACATACATATACACATATACATATGTTTTTCTTTCAGTTTATCACACTAATGAAACAATATGATGTTTACATGTGTCTCTTATTTTTTTCACTAATGTGTATGGTCTCCAGTTGTATCCATTTACATTTAATAGACTAATGGCATATGCTATTTTATAAGTATTTATTTATTGGTATTGGGGATTGAACCCAGGACCTTTGCACTAAACTACTTCCCCAGTTCCTTTTTTTTTAGTTTTTCTTTCAATACAGGTTCTGGCTAAATTGTACAGGCTGGGTGGCAACTTGTGATCCTCCTGCCTCAGCCTCCTAACATGCTGGGATTACAGAGATGTGTCACTACAGCCAGTTAAGATCTTTTTTGTTTATTTGGTGAGATGAGGTCTTGATATGTATTCCAGGCTCCTCTTTTTTTTTTTTTTTTTAAAGATAGTAAAACCCAACAAAACGTAACAGAATAAATCCAGCAGTGAAATTGGTACAGAATATCAAAGCAGGATAATGGGAAAACAACAAAGAATAAAACAAAACAATGAGAACATTATTAGACTTTAAAAACAAGACAGAAAAAAAAACCCATATTTACCATATTGCATACTGTTATCTTTCCTATACATGCTCAGACTTGTCAACCCCATGCCTGTAAATTCAGTCTAACAATACAATCCTTCAGGTGCTTTTTGTACCTCTATTCCTATCAGTTCAGGCTGACTCCAAACCAGCTGGTGGCTTATGGGGTGAGAGGGTTTGGTGGTTCTCAGCCTGCATGCTGGTAGGCTTACAGGAGGCACTGACTTTTTCTCTTCCTGGGTCCCACACAGTCTGCGCGGCTTATCAGAAAGGCTGGCTAGTTGGATCCTTGATCAGCTCCTCCCAGGCCCAGCATGGCTCAGATTTCAGATTTTCAGATTAGGGATGCTGAACTAATAAAGTCTGTGCAAATATTCTAGAAAACTCTGAAATCTGAAACCCTTTTGGTGTCAAGTGTTTTGCATAAGGGATACTCCATATATGTTACCTTTTGTAGGTAAAACTTATTAATTATAAGTCTATATAATTTAATTTTTAATGATAGGTATATTTAATTGGCTTGCAGTGTTTCTAAAAACAACTGACTCTTAAGTTGGAGAGTATACTTTCCATACATCACTGTCCTTGAGAAAATTTGGCTTTCGTATCTTTTATTTAGTTTTTAAAAATTTTATTTTTTTTAATTTTTATTTATTTTTTTTTTTGAGACAGGGTCTTGCTATGTAGTTTAGGCTGGTCTTGAACTCACAGTGACCCACCTGCCTCAGCCTCTGAAGTGCCTGGTTTATAAGCCACCATACCCAGCACGTACCTTTTTTTTAAGCCTTCAACCCTTAGGTATTCTTCAGGTTCAGGAAAAATATGTAAAATTCCCACTGTAAATCTGAGTCAGTTATCTATAACTCTCCAAAACTGTTCACTTTAAAATAGGTATTTTGGGCCAGGGCATTTAGCAGCACAAGTGCGTGCCTGGCAAGCACAAGGTCCTGAGTTCGATTTCCAGGACCAAAAAATAAATAAATAAATAAAATAAAATAAAATAAAATAGATATTTTGCTGTTAGAACTTAGGAATATTTAGAGAATATAAATAGTAACCTGTTTCCTTCTTTTTACCAGTTCTTTCCATCTTACTCAGTCACCTGTTATATCCCTTACCTGTTACGTGTCTAACAAAATGACGTTAAGCCTATCAAAACAAAATCATTCCCATGTCTAGTGAAAAACCAAAAGAAACAAACCTTGAGGATACCGAAGTATTATCGTTGAGACATTTTTACTTACAGACCTTCAACTATCAAAATCTGCCTATGTTCATATGTTTTATTGTTAGGCACTGAGTTTACTTTTTAAAAAGTTTTTCAATGTAATTAGTTTGATACCAACTGAAAAGGAAAACTTTCTAAATCTTCCTCAATTATACTAAAATAGATAGAAGACACCCAGGAGTTTTTTTGTTTGTTTGTTTTGTTTTTTGATCATCAGGGCAGAAAAGGATCAGTGGTTGAGAGCTCAAAAAATTGGAATGTTTATACACTGTGTGTTTGTGTTGCTTTATTAAATCCTATTTTAAGTCTATCAGAGTCACCTCCTATAAGTATTAAGTGCTTGTATTTTATGTAATTCCATTCCATATATAACTTGTCTGATAACAAGTGAATATAAAAACGTGTCAAATCTCTCAGTTTTTCCAACAAGTTTCCAGCCTCAAGCCCTCTTCCGTCCAGGGCTTTGTTCAGGGCCTGTGAAAAGCCCGCTCTTTACAGTCGTTCTTTAGAACACAGCCCTTCTCCGGGTCCCTCCCCTTGTTTGAGCGGCTATTCTGCCAATTGTCAGAGCCCCTTCTCACCTCATCCTTCTTGAGTCCCACATGCTCGTTCACCCACTCAGGACAGCATCGTGTCTGTAGTCTCTGACATGACGGGAGACCCCCAGGGAGCCACCCTCCCTGATGCCGGGCTGACCCTGCCAAATGTGTAGTCACTCGAGTCCAAGTCCTGCACAGGGCGCTTGAAAGTGCACAAGCCTTAGGGGCTCTTCCTAGTTTTAGGAACTCTTTCACCCTCAAAATTAGCTTTTTCTTTCAGCTCTTCCACTTACACTCAGGTTTTCTTTTCCATCCTTTTTTCTTCATGCACAAATGAAACCGAATAGCTTTTTATAACTAGTAAATACTGAGTACTTCTGTACTATGACATATTTCTCTTAAGCAGTAAGAAATAATCAGTACAGCAGGTTTTCATATTGTGCTATATTAACTCATACTAACTCATCTTGTTACTTTGTGTCAGTGCTCTACAGGCTAAGATAGAAAGAAGCAGCTGGACATAGTGGTGTACTCCTGTAATCCCAGCACTCCAGAGGCTGAGGCAGGAGGGCTGCCATGAGTGCAAGGCCAGCCTGGACAGCGAGAATATATATGCAATGTTTATGTCCCAGTTTGCATATATAGCATTCAAGTATATGTATAAATAGATTAAAAAAATACTATGAGAATTATATATATGTGTATATATATATTTATGTATATATATATATGTAAAAGTAGAAGACATAATCCATTGATAGATTTGTGTTTAATCTTAATTATTTTCTAAAAGAATTAATGGAATTAGGGTTAGGGTGGATGTTTGTCAGCATATTTATTCCACTGATACTCTAACATTGCTTTTATGACATTCAAATACTATTTCACAGAAAGTAAAGAAGCCTGTTACTACCATTTTTCTTGTGATGAATAATTGTTTTTTTGGTTTTTGGTTTTTGTTCTTTTGAGACAGGGTTTTGCTGTGTAGTTCAGCCTAACCTTGAGTCCACTATGTAGCCCAGGCTGACCTTGAACTCCTGGTGATCCTCCTGCCTCAGCCTCCTATGTGCTGGGAATACTGGTGTGTGCCATCATACCTGGCCTTGTGATGACTATTTGACTTTAACTTTTTTTTTTTTTTTTTTTTTTTGCAGCACCAAAGATAGAACTCGCAACCTCACATTTGCCAGGCAGGTGTTTAGGCCACTGAGCTAAATCCCTGGCGACTTTGACTTTTTAGTTGTGAATTTATTTTCCACTTATAAACTTTTATAATGAACATAGATCACAGTTTTGAGAATATCAAGATAATATTGATAATTAAGTCTTCAAAGTGGGTCTTTTAAGCCTGTAATCTTGTAATAACTGATTGCTACCAAACTACCTGCTCATTTCTGCCTAGAATCTTACCACATCTGTATTGTTTTGAAATCTGAGAATACTTTCTAATTCCTAACAAGTATACGCTACATGTGCTAGTCAGACATCAGATTACTGAGTAACTGAATACTATTTTCCAGTGTTTTCTCTGTATTGCTAAATGAACCACTTTTGTCTTAGTAGAATTATAATGTTATATAAAACAGATACTTAAACAAACTAGATTTTATTTTTGCAGAGGAAAAGGAAATCTTAGAGGAGACAAATCATAGTATATTAAATGCTTTCCTAGCTGGGTGTGGCGGTGCACACCTATAAGTCCCAGCACTTGGGAGGTGGAAACAGGAAGATCACTGTGAGTTAAAGGCCATCCTGAGCTCCATGGTGAGTTCAAGGGTACCCTGAACTCTGTCTCAGAAAGAAAGAAAAGAAAAAAGAAAAAAGAGAGAGAGAATAAGTGTTTTCCAAAATTACAATTTTTGTAATTCTTAAAATACAACTTAGCTATACCTGGAGAAAAATTTTATTTACAGATCTGTTATTCTCTTATACTGGCTGGAGACTTTGGTCACTCCAAGTGAGTCTAAAAGTGAACATTGTAAAAGCTGACACTTTGGTGTCCCTGAAAATACTCTTACTTTGTCTGCAGTCTTTAATGGAGATAAGATAAGGTAAATTTAGGGCTAATAGCTCATGTTTTTCCAGTTATTTCTAAGTGATTAGCATACATATATTTAAAGTTTTAAGTTTGTAAAGGATGCAAAGTAAAGGCCAAGCATTACTTTGCTTTCAGTAACCTACTGGGCATCTTCAGGCCCAAATGAAGACTAAATGAATTTTACCAAAAATTGCTTTTAAGTCACTGTCTGCCTCAGAAGAAAACACAAAACATGCTTTTATTGAGTGACAGGTTAAGGACCCAGGAGTGAATTTGTCCTCTTATCATGTCAAAACTATTGTCATAAATGTAATCAATTTTATTCTCTCCTGTATGCTAAACAAAATTACATATAGAAGACCCTGCATCAATAATCAGTAGAAAATAATCACTCTTCTCTTGTGACCTGATGATACTCAAATTAGACAGAGTGAATTCTGAGAAGGAAGCAATATTGAGCTGTCTTGGTTATTTTTTTCTCATTGTTGAGACAAAATACCTGATGCCTAAAATGAAGGAGGGAAAGGTTTATTTCTTACAGTTTTGGAGGTTTTATTCCATACTCAGCTGACTCCCAAGGCAGGGTGGCATGGCTGAAGGGCAGCCATTCATGGCAGCCTGCAAGCAACAAGAGCAGAAAAGCAAAAGAAGAGGGAGGAAAACACACCTTCTTCCCTCCCTTATATTGTATGCCAGCTCCATCCCTGGGTGAGTACAGCCTTCACACTGCTAATCCCAGCACTAGACAACAAACCAATCACAAACGCTAGAGTCAGCTGCCTACATGACTGCATAAGGCCTGGGGGGCCACTTAGACACAGACCATAACCTGAGCCAATACACAAAGTCAGGCTATCACAGAGCTTGTTAAAGATAAGATAGTAGACCAGAACCACTTCTGCAGCATAGTGGGAGTGTAGTAGTATAAGGCTGAAAAGACGGGTAACAAAATGCAGAAGTTTTTGAATGCCAACTTAAGTTTAGATTTTACTTTTTATGTAGTACAGAATCTTTGGATATTTAGCTAGAAGTATTGACATGCTCTGTTTTATAAAGATGACACTAGGAACAGTAGACTGAAATCGTGGAGTAAAAGTGGGAAAGAAATTCTGTATTTGACACAAGTAAAATTCAAACTTATTTAAATCATAACTAACTAATAAATGGTAGAGCTAAGACTCAAATGATCTGTCTCCACTCACTATGCTGTTTTCCCTCTACAATATAAATAAAATGATTTATGTGGAGTCTATTCATTAGGAAGGAGAACCATGTCTTTTCATATGCTGGTGTCTTAGTATACTTTATAAAAAATAGTGGGTACTTCATTAGTCTTTGTAGTGGATTGGTAACTAGTGGTCAACTTAAACACCAGCTGAACTGAATCAGCGTGGTGCTGAGCGTGGATGGCCCACCTGAGGACTATTGCCAGCATAAAAAGGAGACCTGGAGAGGAAGCAGCAGCATTGTGGGTTCTTCTAAGTGTTGTTGTTTGGAGTGATGGGTTCTCCTGGAGGGGCTTGTCATGCTGGCATGTTTTCTTCTCTGCATTTTATGGTTTTACTTTTCTTTTTTTGAGACAAGGACTCACTGTGTAGTTCAGGCTGGCCTTGAGCTCACTTTGTAGCCCAGGCTGGTTTTGAACTTGCAGCGATCCTCCTGCTTCAGTTTCCTGAGTGCTGGGATTACAGGTGTGCGCCACCACACCCAGCTCTATGGTTTTACTTTTTTTCTTTAGGTTGTTAATCCATTTTATGCTAGTTTTTATATGTAGCATGTTAGAGGTTCAGTTTCATTCTTTTGCAAGTTTGTATGCAGTGTGATTAAAATACACAGAGAATGGTTAGTGTTTTAAAAATCATTGCAGTAATGAACTGCAAGCATGTGCTAATAAAGTAAAAAATTAAAATTATTACAGTAAAAGATACATTGGCAATAATCCCCATCATAATGCTCCCCTTCACTTCAAATACTTTTATCCCATGATTCTTGCCACTTTATAAAGCAATTCTAGAAGTCTTTCATGTCTTTGCAAGTTTTGATCAAAAATACAGTCAGTGCTACTGCTGGGTTCCATCCAACAGAAAAGCAGGCTCCAGAAAAAATACAGTGTGACCTCATCCAGCTTTGTGATCTGGCACTGTGCTCTGGCTCTTCCTCAAAGTCAAAATGACCATGAGAGGTAAACATTTTGAATCAACTCAGGAATTCCAGGTAGCCACAACTATGCAACTAAGGACACAAAGAAGTGCCAGAACTGCTTCAGAAAATGACAAGAACTATGTGATAAATGTGTTTGAAGCAAGAGAAAATATTTTGAGGGGGATTAATAGTAATGTATCTCTTACTGCAATAGATTTTTTTAAATGTAAGCTTTCACCATATTTTTCTACTATACGACATATATTATTTCAGCACCATTTGTTGCAAAGATTGTATTTTCCCATTAAATGGTCTTGCTCATCAAAAGTCATTTGGTCATATATAAAGGATTATTTCTGGGCTTTGTGTTCTATTGCATTGGTCTGTATGTCTTTATGCTGGTGTCACACTGGTTTTATTACTATAGCTTTGAAATCAGAAAGTATGAATCCTCTAGCCACCCTCTCCTCCTTCTCCTCTTCACCTTAACAGTCCTAAGTCTCTCAGTTCATATATGTGGATATGTTTGTATTTATTTGTGTCTCTTTTAATTTCTTTCAGCAATATTTTGTAACTTCTAGTGTAGAAGTCCTCTGCCTCTTTAGTCTTCCTATTTTATTCTATTTGATGCTGTTTTAAATGCAACTGTCTTTATTTTCTTGACTGTTCATAACTACATTTTGTGTGTTGATTTTAGTTACTACAATATTGATGAATTCATTTATTAATTCTAACAATTTTGCTGTGGGATCTTTAGGATTTTCTATATAAAATATGATTCTATCTGTAAATGCATAACTAGTTTTATTTCTTTCCAATTTGGATGTCTTTCATTTCTCTTTCTTACCTAATTGCACTGGCTAGACCTTCCAATATTGTGTTGAGTAGAAGTGGTGAAGCAGGCCTCCTTGTCTTGTTCCTGTTCTCAGACAAAAAGTTGTCAGTCACCAACATACGTAGATGAGGCTTTTCCATTTAAAACCTTCATGATGTCAAGATAGTGTGTCATTCAGCTTTGCATTACTGTGATAAACTACCTAAGATAATCAAGAGGAAAGACTTACTATTATTAAAGAGAGGAAAGACTTATTTTGGTTCATGGTTCAGACCATGGTTGCTTGGTTGCATTGTTTGTGGACTTGCGGTGAGACTGTGCATCATGATGGGAGAACGTGGAAGAGAACACTGCTCGTGTCATGGCAGCAGAAGGTCGAAGGCAAGGCTGGGTTCCTGGTCCCCACTTCAACGGCGTGCCCTGATGACCTCCCTCCCCTCAACAAAATATCAGAGTGGAGTTTGTGTGACTGATTGCACTAATATGTGCAACTTGTTGAAATCCACCATTTTGGCAGTCTTATAGAGAAAAGATTTGTATAAGAAGCTAATGTTGCTAAAGGTGTTACTCAAATTAGTAAGTCACAATCAACAGTGTTAGACGAGGTAGAAAGGCTATCATTAGTTTGAATAAACGAAAGGCAGATGGCAGTTGTAGGCTGATTCTATAATTTGTGAAAAAGTTAGGGCTATAAATGTAGATCTTATAAAGGATAATCCATCCTCAAGTAGTACTGGTGAAACATTTTGTGCCTGTAAGGAGTGGTTTCACAATTTTAAAGTGAAATCTGGGGTTCATGGTGTAACTAGGCATGGCTAATCAGCCAGTCCTGATAAAAGGGCTGATTAAAATTACATACACTTAGGTAAATCGATGCAACTTGAGACCATACTCATAAGTGAAATAAATCAGACATACATATGTAAACACATACATATGTAAACACTGTATTGTCTCATAGTATGAGAAGCTGAAAGAAACAATATATGTGTATGTATATGGGTATATAATATACTTAAGATAGTTATACTACTGATTTCTCTGAGTTAATTGAAGAGAAAGATTTGTGCTGGTATTGTTCAGACAAGTGAATGCAGATGTGTTGTGCTCTGGATGACTGATTTTGGCATGGCAATGTGTGATGTGTATGCCATTGTTATCCCCTGATTGTTGTGTTTCTAAGTTTTTTTTTTCTCTCTCTCTCTTTGAAATAAAGTGGGTTTGGGGGAAAAAAATTACATATACTACTTTGAAACAATGACACAAAGAAGTGACTTTTGCTGTCACCAGGTTTTCAACTGTGATGAAATGGTCTTTTCTGGAAGAAAATGCCCAGGGGAACATACATTACCTAGGAAGATGAGAAAATGCCAGGCCACAGAGGCCAACCTTATTGCTACGTGCCAATGTGAGTGGTGACCTCAACATAAAGCTTCTCTTGGTTTATCACTGAGACTGCTATAGTGTTCAGAAAACAAAGTCATGAAGAATAGGCTAGGGGTCATGTGGAGAGCTAATGCAAAAAATTGGGTAGCAAGAGTACTTTCCTTGAGTGGATCAGGGAGGCTTTCTGTCTTCACTAATAAAAAATATCTAGAGGACAAAGGTTTACCACTCAAGGTTCTCCTCATCATGGACAATGCTCCTGCTCACCCACGAGATTTAGAAGAACTGGCTGAAGAATTACCATGGCTCTCAATCAAGTTCCTCCCACCTAATACATCCTCTGCTGCAGCCTATGAACCAGCCGGTTATAGCTAACTTTAAGAAGCTGTACACCAAGGAACTATTCCTGAAGTGCTTCCAGATGGTCTCAGATACAGATTTAATCCTTAGAGAGTTCTGGAAGGGTTGCAACAACATCCTTTCCTGGATAGGGTTAATTGAGAAATTCTAGACCAATGTCTCTCTAAGGACACTGAGATCTGCCTGGAAGAAAGTGTGATCTAACATTGTACAAGAGAGAGACTCTGAAGGCTGTGTAGAGGAGCCTGAGCCTTCGGCTGACCCTGTGGTTGATGACACTGTTACTATAGCAGAGCCCATAGGCGTGCAGGTAGACAGTGGTGATGCTGAGGAACTGGTGGAAGAACACTGAGGAACTGTCTACAGAGGAGCTTCGGCAACTTCTGGCTGAGCCACATAGAATGGCAACTGAGGAGCTTCCTGAAGAGGAGGGGAATATCAATAATAGTGTAGCAAAGTATTCTTTGAAAATAAAGGAAATCCTGGAAAAATGAACAGAGCTATAAATATTTGTAGAGAAGATGCACAGACAGAGTAAAGGCCAATCTTTGCATTCACTTTGCTTAATGACAATGTTGTGTCATACTACAGAACAGCATTAAAGAAAAGACAGAAACAGACAACCTTAGACCACTTTTTTTAGTTCTGAAAAGGTTGAGACCTATTAAGCCAGAAGCAGGTCCTAGTGGCCTGTGGACTGTCCCAAAGAGAAAGGGCAGCAGAGAGCCATTTTCCTGATGTTCTTATGGAAAGGGACTCTCCTTCCAAACAGTAGCCACCTTCCATTTCATCCTCCCTTCCTGCAACCCAAAGATGTCAACTTGAATGATGAGTACAGTATGAAATTGTTCTTTTTGGTAAACTGGACACATTTTATAACTTTGTGGTGAATACACTAGGAAAATTATTGGTGTTTCTGGGAAGTTATATTATATAACCATATTTATTATGAAAAGATTAGTTGAGGGATGCTTTGGGAGGTTCAGAATGCATTGTGGGTATTTCCATAATTTCTTATGGGGAAAAATAGTCTTACAGCCAACTTGAGTTACAGCCAGTCCTTGCAAGTGAATTGAGTTCATAAATCAAAGGTCCACTATATGATGGTCTTACTTTTCTTGTTTAAGGTTTGTCTATGGAACTAGAGTAACATTGGTATGTAGACTGTGTTAGGTAGTATTACCTTCTCTTCAGGAAGATGCTAAGAGGAATTGAGTTATTTCCATCTCCCTTCTTTTTTTTGTCGTTGTCAGTTTTGATTTGTTCTTTTTTTTTTCAGTTTCATCTTTGTTTCATTAAATCTTTTTTTTTATTTTGAAGAGAATATAACCAAACAAAATAAAACAGAATAGAGTCAATCACAACAAAACAATGAACATGGTACATGATTTCTAAACAGGGTAAAAGGGACTCAATAATAGCTACCATAATTCCTCTTCTTATCTTCAAAATAAC
>RJWT010027889.1:0-15366 GCA_004365215.1 Cuniculus paca
AGATTAGGCTGACTCACTCTCAGTAGAAATACTTCCTGAGATATACAGGGATTATCCAACCTACTCCTTACTTTTTCAGAAGTGTTCCCTACCAAGCTGGGCATGATGGTATACGCCTGTAATCCCACCATTCAAGAGACTGAGGCAAGAGGATCATGAGTTCAAGGCCAGCCTGGGCTACATGGCAAGTCCCTGTCTCAAAATTTAAAAAAATGTCTACGATTTTTAACCAGTGTTTCACCTTGCTGGTCTATCAGTCACAGAAACAAGATAAGGAAAAAAGACAGGAAGTTATTAAAACTTCCTTTGAAAGCATCACTCCCCTCTACCTCTTAGGAGAAAAATGAAGGCCATGTAGATCTCTGGATAAAGAAAGTACTCGATAAAGACCTAAACACTGTTTACACAGAACATTTTCTCACAGGAGCTTACACAGCAGAAGGAAAGCAAGATGGGGAAGACACTAAGAAAGGGAACCAGGACTAAAGATCAAGCACTAGTGGTGTGAGGGAGAACACTGACCGCCTTTTCCTCTTCCCTCCGCCCCGGTGGCCACCAGTTCTTACAGCAAGGTGAGGAGGGACGGGGAAGGGGTGAATGCTCAAACCAAACCTGAGGGTGAGTGGAGGGACAATTAAATCCTAAGTAGTGGAAAAGAAAAAGGAATTCTAGATTATCAGACCACCAACTGCAGTACAGTCTGAAGTGAATAATCTGTGTAAGTCAAAGGTGAGTTTGTTTAGCTTTTCTGGAATCTCAGGAAAATGTCTTATCAATCACAAGCGTTGCCTGAATTTTGCTGTGAATATACGTTAATCTGATTTCATACTGCAAGCATTTCATTCTGTGATGAAAAACAGTGCTAAAGTGCAGTCAAGTAGCCAACTGCATCACTATCATCAGGGCGCAAGGTCTAGGGACCTGTGTGTAACAGGTGGCTAGGTGTTTTTTCTTTTCTTTTTCTTTTTTTTTTTTTTTTGCAGCATCGGGGATTGAACTCATGACCTTGCGCTTCCTAGGCAGGCGCTTAGACTGTTGAGCTAGATCCCCGGCCCTGGTGTTTTTGAGACAGGGTCTCACTATGCCGTTCAGGCTGGCCTTGAACTCACTTTGTAGCCCAGGCTGGTCTCAAACTCACAAGGAGCTGCCTGTCTCAGCCTCCCGAGTGCTAAGATTACAGGCGTGAGCCACCACACCCAGCTGGTTTTTATTTTCTCCTGGAGAGAAGAGACATAAACATGCCTGGCTGGACCCCAAGGTACAGAGAGGGTAAGGCAGAGTTGTACATGAAAAAAGACAATGTGCGCCCCTGAATCATCCAATTCATGCCACCAGAAACAAGTCACAGGGAGGCACAAAGCAGTAACTGACAGGAGCAAATGAGAAGTGGTGGTGTTTTTCCAAGGAAGTTAGGCAGGGAAAAAGACATCACTGTGCATCTCCCAGGATGATCTGAAATATAAGAGGCTACTCTAGGATCACACAGAAGAAGAGAAGTTGGGAGTTGAAGAATTAAAGGAAAAAGCAAAAGTCTGGGAAGGAACTATGCAGAAGGTTCTATAACCAATCAGAAATCTCCAAGAGCAAAAGTCACAGAAAAAGAAATCATTTTAAGAGGTTATGAAAAAAGAATGAAAAGCAGGAGGGCTAGGGCAGCACTGTAGGAACCAAGGACCAAGGGAATAAGGAAAGCAGTACCTCCAAAATAGATGCTTATACATAAACACTTAAGGGCTGGAGGGGCGGCTCAGGGGTAGACGATATGCTCGCATATTCAAGGCCCTGGATTCAATTCCCAGCACAAAAAAGAGATTTTTAAAAATACAAATAAAGGGACTGGGGATTTAGCACAGCAGCAAAGGGCCTGCCTCCCAGGTGCAAACTCCTGGGTTCTATCCCAGGTGCCCAAAACAAAAACAAAAACAAATAAAAAAAAATAAACAAGGTCAAAGATTTAGCTCAGTGGTGTAAGTGCCTGCCTGGCAAGCACTAAGTTGTGAGTTTGCTCCTCAGTGCTGCAAAAATAAATAAATAAATAAATAAGAAATGAAGTGTTATTCTTGGATGAAATACTGAAGAACAACAGGTGAATGACAGTGTTGCCACTGGTGCTGGCTCACGGCTTCAGTACTCGGATGAGAAGTACAATGGGGCGAAGCTCTCTCCTCTGGCTGACGAACAGCATTTTAATATAGCGGATTCCTCAATAGAACTTTAGAGTGATAGTGATTCACTATCATGCCAACAACTGTGGATCAAACTATACTTTGTTTTTTTGTTTTGTTTTTTTGAGATAGGGTCTCACTATGTAGTTAGGCAGTCCGCGATCTCACTATGTAACCCAGGCTGGCTCAAATTCGCAGCAACCCTCCTGCCTCAGTCACCTGAGTACTGGCATTACAGGCATGCACCACCATGCCCAGCTTCAAGGTATACTTTGTAAAGGCTACGGTTAATGTGACTTAGCTATTGATAAATATGATTATATTAACCTCCAACACTACAGATGTCACAGAGCCGTGCTGGAGTTTTCTCTTTTCTTTCTTGAGATAGGGTCTCACTATGTAGTCAAGGCTAGCTTTGAACTCATGATCTTCCTACTTTAGGGCTAAAATGTAAAGAAAAAAATGTACCTCTACTTGTTTCCCCCACATTTTTGAGACAGGGTCTCGCTATATAGTTGAGGCTGGCCTTGAACTAGAGGCAATCTTCTTGAGTGTTGATATTACAGGCATGGCACCACCACTGCCAGCTTGTCACCCTCTTTTAAAGAGTTAGACAAATGAGCCTAACGTGGTACATGTCTGTAATCCTGGCACTCACAAGGCTGAAGCAGGAGGACTGCGAGTTTGAGGCCAGCCTAGGCTAAAGCAAGAGAATCTGCCTCAAAAACAAGTATCAATGAAAAGTTAAACAAATTAAATGCAAAACAAACAAACAAAAAAACGAAACAAAAAACAGAAAATAAAATTAGAACATCAAAGTTTGTGACTTACAGATTTTTGGATTTCCTTTAATAGGAAACTTCACAATCATTTCCTGGGGATTTTTGCAGATGAAAACAAACGGAGAATCAGATTCTTGACTAATGTCTGGAAACTGTAAAAATATAAAATTAAAAAGTTCAGGTCAGTTGGGACAAATTTTGACTTTTAAAGAAATCAAAAGAGGTCCCAGATTTCACCTCCAACATTCTGACAATAATACTGTACTTCACAGGTAAAAAGGGTTATGTTCAACAAGTGAGAACCAAATTCCACCTTTTTTCATACTTTATCATAGAATTTCACGGTCTGTTGACTGCCGTCTTTGACCCTCCTATAATGGAAACAGCTTTGCAAACAAAGGATTCCTGATAGTTCCAGAAGGATCAGAACTAATTATCCTTTTACCACAAGCAATTGTGAGTTGCAAGATTCACAGGTCTTCTTGAGGTTCATCAGGCATCCCCTAGGTTCCACTCAAGTGAAGCACTAGGTGATTTACAAAAAATAAAACATTTGTGGAAATTCTGCCAGAAACAGTACAGTCGGTCCTCTCACTAAAGGGAAGGAAGATGATTCATTCTGAAAGGTATGAACATGCAAAAGCTGTTTTGCTGGATGCAGACCAGATCTAGTTAGGGTGAAACTAATTGGTGGAGCAGTTGTGAAAACTGTTCAGAAGCCTGCTCTGGATGTTTTATTACAAAAAATGAACTTGCCCGAGTACTTGGGACTTTTCTTCCTTCTGCAAAAAACAGACACAGAACCTTCAGTAATACTAAGCTGGGTACACAGCTGCAACTTAAGGAAGAATTCGGGGTTGGTAGGAAATGTTCTGGAGCAATGACCAACTGATCTGGTGTTTCATTATTTCTTATTTTGGGATGTCTTGTTTTTAGCATGGTGGACAAATACAAATGAGAAGCATCTGGGTCTGACTTCATTACCAGAGAAGCCTTTCTCTTGGTAAGTAACCATCAAAAGTATAAAATTACTTTCCAGTCTTATTCACCTGTTAAAATTTATCTTCTAAAGCTCTAAGGCTCTGAAATAGAAATAGAGATTTCAGTAAAAAATATAAGAAAACTCAAATTTCTCTATAATTAGTGGAAGTGTAAAAAATTATTTTTTCTGAACCACCATATCCAAGGTTGGAAGTGAAGTTTTAGGAAAAACTACAGATTTTTAGTAGCTTTTGTTCCTGCCTGCACACCAAGGCCTTTGAGTATGGAACAGGTATGGCATGTACTTGATAAAACATAAACTTAGGCTGGGCATCCTGATGTATGCCTATAATCTGAGTTATGTGGAAAGCTGAGGTAGGAGGATCCCAAGTCTGAGGCCAGCCTGGGCAACTTAAAACCTGCCTATAAATAAGTAAGATACGTACATACATACCTTCATACATACATACATGCATATTCACAGTGGAAAAGAGTAAACATAAGAAAATAAACCCTTCTATTTCCTTATGCTCTGGATCCTTAGAACTCAAAGGAAAGCAGGGTTCAGTTGTTACTGCTGGCTATTAGGAGGAAATAAGTTCTATACAAGATTCCTGTTGGGGGCACTTTGGCGCAAATAAAGACGAGCGGTTACCAGCAGGATTTTTAAACCTAGATAGGTGCAGTGGCACATATCTATGATCCCAGCTACTTGATAGGCTGAAGCAAGATGCTAGTCTAGGGAAGTTAGTTAAGACCTCATCTCAAAATAAACGAATAAAAAGGGCTTGGGACATAGACACCTCCCCACTCCTCGTGTAAAAATGCTAAACAAACAACAATGAATGTTAAACCTGATTCTACAGATGCCAAAGTCAACAAGTCACAATTACTATCTCTTCAACTTTCCTGCTTTCCCTTCTCTGTGGTTCACAGAGTGTCAAGAAAAGGACAATGCTGAAAGACTTCACAGCTTGGTGTTTCCAGAACTGCAAGCCACGGGCCAAGGATATATAGCTCAGTGGCACAGTGCCGGCCTGGCAAGCACAAGGTCATGAGTTTGATTTTTTTTTTTTTTGCAGCACCGAGTATCGAACTCACAACCTCACACTTGCCAGGCAGGTGCTTAGGGCGTTAAGCTAAATCCTCAGTGCTTGTGAGTTTGATTCTTGGTACTAAAAAAAAAACAAACAAAAAACTGCAAGCCATTTCAGTCATTCTCCTCTCTTCCACATCACTAACTCTTCCTTCCATATGGATCAATCCCATTAACATATAAGCACTCTGTAATTTCTGCTATAAGTTAGTAGTTCCTCTCCAGTTCCTACATCTTGCACCAGCTACCACCCCATTTCTCAGATCCCTTTCACAACAAAATTCATCAAAATATTATCTGTGCTCCCTGATTTCAATTCTCACAGGCTTTCACTTCTATCACTCCACCCAAATTACTCTTATAAAGTTGGTCTTAGTTATACTTTTCTCATTGCTGAGACAAAATACCCAACACCCAAAGTTAAAGGAGGAAAAGTTTATTTAGCTCAGTTTATAGAGCTTTCAGTCTGTAACCAGCTGGCTCCACGGCAGGGTGGCATGGCAGAGGGGCATCGCAGATGAGAAACAGTTCATGGCGAAGCAGGGCAGGCTGAAGGCAGCAAGCAGTAAGCACTACTGCAACAGCAGCAGCCTGTCTCTTCTCTCTGTCCCTTCCAGGCTGTCTGCCCTTTGGATGGTGCCACCCACACCCAGAGTGGGCCTTCCCACTATCCACATTCAGAACTATGCCAAACCAACGAGTGGATTTATTTGGTAATCACACATCCATAATCCCAGTACCACACTCTAACCCAGCCACCTTCAAAACTCCCGCCTATGACTGCAGGAGGCTTAGGGGGACATCTAGACACAAGCTGTAACAAAGATCATTGCTGGCTTTCATGTTCTTATCTTAATTGATCTATTTGTAGAACTTGACCAAAAAAAAAATTTATTTTTTTTTCAGTGCTCGGAATCAAACCCAAGGGGCTGGCACAGGTTAGGGGTCTAATACTGGGCTGAACTGTTCCTTCAATTCAGCAAGAGAACTGTTCTTTTGGTCTTTCTTGAACATATTCCTCATTCAACTTCGGATGTCACTCTCTTCTTGATTTTGCTACTTTGGTGGTTGTTCCTTTCCCCAGCCTTTAAGTGTTTAGCACAGCGGGGGTTGAAACTCAGACCTCTTCTCTACTTTTACAATCTTTTTTTTCTTTTTTTTCCACTTTTACAATCCTGTAGCTCTCCTTTAGCTTCAGAGTGAAGGAAGCTGTTTGCATGGACTTTTCAGGTCCTGGAAATGTAAATCAAAACTGCAATGAGATGCCACTTCACACTGAAAAGGGCAAAATACTGTATGATTCTATTTATGTGAGGAACTGACAGCAGGCACGTTCATAGAGAAAGAAAACAGAACAGAGCGCACGAGGGCTGAGGGGATGGGAAGGAGGAGTTACTTAATGGGTACAGTGTTTCTATTTGGGGTGATAAGAAAGTGCTGGAGATGGAATAGTGTGGACGACTGTATAACTTCATAAAGGTGCTCACTTCCATTAAACTGTAACAGTTAAATATGGTTAAAATAATGAATTTTATGTTATCTATATTTTACCACAATAAAAATAAAATAAATCAAGGTCCTACATTTTTTCCAAACTTGCTGCTCGTTCAATCCCCTTCAATACCTGGTCTTTTGTTTCTGTTTCCTTGTTTTTATTGGTACATGTTTGGTGTACATAATGAGGATATTCATTTTGGGGAATTGGTACATGTGCCTAACACACCTTAGTTCCACGCTCCACCTTTTGCCCACACAACACATGTTTTTTCCATTCTTTCAGTTATCAAGCAAAAGAACTCCACCACCAACCCACTGGGAAGTCCTATCAACACAACCCAGGATGTTACCACTTCTCTAGACCCCAGTAGGGGCTCACGGTGTAGCTCGGTAGTAGAGCACTCACCCAGCAAGCCCAGCTCCCTAGGTTCAATGCCCAGAACTACTTAAACGGAAACCTCAATGGTTACCAGAGGGTTCAAGCCACTGTCAAGTCTCTCTGGACTTACGTGATAGTTTCCTGAATCCTACATGGTCTATTTCTACCTCCCTTTTGGTCTAGTCTCAACACAGTAACCATAGCTAGTTTTATTTTTTAATATTGAATCATGTCATACCACTTTTCCGCTTAGAACTCTCCGATAAGTCCTTAGCATGACCTCCACGTGCCGTGACAATTTGGTCTCCTCGGTTCCTCTCTAGCACCTTCTTTTCTCCCTACCATCACTCCACACTGACCACACTAACTTCCTTGTTGATTGTGCTCCTGGTTCTTCCCACTTGCCTCCTCTCTTTTTCTAGATTGCTTTCTACCTTTGATTTCTCCTATCTTCCTTCATTCAGGACTTTGTTCAAATGTTAACTTCAAGGTGAATTTTTCTTAAATACCTGAGCAGATGAGTATGGTACTTACTAGGATTGAACCCTTTGCACACAGCGATATTCCCAGCTTTTTTTTGAGAAAGGGTCTCACTAAATCACTAAATTACCCAGGCTGGGCTCAAATTTCTGATCCTCCTGCCTAAGCCTCTCAAAGTACAGAGATTACAGGTGTTTACCATCATCACCAGTTCCTAATTACCCTATTTAATATCATAGCACTGTGCTGCCAATGTATCTTAACAGTTAAGTTCTTGTATGGCGTGCACAAGGACCTGGGTTCCATCCCTAGTACTGCAAAAGGATATAAATAGCACTCAGGAGGCTGAGGCGTAAGGGTTACAAATTGGACACCGGCCTGAGCTATATACTGGGACTCTGTCTCCAAAAAACAAAAAAATGCACCAAAACAAAAGGGTCTTTCACACTCCCTAACAGGCAGATTAAGGAATGTGGGTTCTAAAATCAAGTGGCTGTTCTCAGGACTCTTCACAGTAGCCACTCCAAGTCTTCCAGACCCCGATTCTTTTTTTTTTTTTTGCGACACCGGGGATAGAATTCACGACCTTGTGCTTGCCAGGCAGGCGCTTAGGCCACTGAGCTAAATCCCCGGCCCTTGTCTTTTTGAGACAGGGTCTTGCTATGCTGTTCAGGCTGGCCTTGAGCTCACTTTGTAGCCCAGGCTGGTCTCAAACTTGCAACGATCCGCCTGTCTCAGCCTTCCACATGCTGGGATTATAGGCGTGCGCCACCAGGCCCGGCAGAGCTAGGTTCTTATTTTTCTTCTTTTTATTCTTTCTTTTGTTCAGCCCAAGTTTGCTCGGCAGCACCAGTTTCTCCCTTATCCCTTCATACATCACTTTTCAAATAAACTTTTGGCACTGTTAAAAAATAATAATAATAAAAGTAAAACCAACTGGCCATCCAGATTTGGTTCAAACCCTTGCTGCCATTCCAGTCTACAAAGACTCACATCACCTGTGTCCAGCCTGAGGTGCAGGGCAGGCGGCCTGCTGCTCTCTCACGGTCTGTAAATTCCAGAGCTGTCTAACATAACAGATAATGAACTACTGAACAGCCATCTTCTCCTCTTCTCCAGAGGAAAACTGTTCACTAGTCATCTAGAAAATATTTCTTTCCTAACGGGAAAAAAAATTACTTTTTGGCAACAACTTCTGATACAGAACCAAATGGACATGTTCACCCTACTCCATGATCCACCACTTAGTGCTTGGGCTAAAATTATCAGTAACTCCTGAACTACGTTACTCTTCACAACAAATTCCCAGTGGCCTATACATCTTGTATCCGTCCTCAGAGGACAGTTAAGGAAGAACTCATTGACAAAGAACGTATTTTTGCTCTGGGTTTACTTGGTTCTAACTTTGGGGAACTAGATAGGACATGAATCAGCTCAGAAATCTAGTTTAGCTGAAAACCAACTCCAAGAAGATTGAGGTGATAATACTCAGAAAGAGAGAAGGAAATGAGTCTGATCAAGAGGCCACAAGCACAACAGATCCAAAGCAGCATATCCTGAAAGCAACTGTGCTCTCTGATAAACAGTTCCCCTGTACCTCTTCCTATAAAGCAACTCAAGGTGTTCTCAGGATAACCAGCACCTCAGGCCCTACTATATAGTGAAGGATCAAAGTTTTCTCACATCACGGTAACAAACTGACCATGACACTCTGATCAGATGGTGTCTGTGTATCTGACTAGGATTGAACAGAGATGTCAGCTGGCCCCAGGCAGGACAGCTGAACTCCCATGTGCCGTAATCAACTCAAGCTTCATGCCCGGTATCAACGACAGGGGCCCCCAGCTCAACGCTAAAGGGACGATCCATAGAAGAAACGGAAGGGGATAAGAAATGTGCATTTATGTGTCTGAGAGCCACCTTGAGAAAATAATTTGGATGAAGCCACACAGCACTGGTCTCTGTGTCCCATTTACTCACAAGAGTATTTCCACTGTGGTTTTCTGTGTTCTTCAGATCCTGTGTAGGAACCTCCATGCATAAAAGAACCCTAGCAAGTACATTTTCTCCAAAATTAACCTCGTAGCTTTTCCAGCCCCTCTTCTTATGACCTAATTAAGAATCACTCATTCATGATTACTCCTGGTCGTAATTCTTACAAAGTAGGCTTCCATTCCAATGTAAACCAGTGAAAATTGAAAGAAAATTGCTCTCAATGGTACTACATTGTGAGGTCTTCAAACATTTGTTATTATTTCTTGATGATGGCCATTCTTTCTGGAGTAAGATGGAATTTCAGTGTTTTTTTTGTTTTGTTTTGTTTTTGGTACCAGGATCGAACTCATGACCTCGTGCTTGCCAGGCTGGCACTTGTGCTGCTGAGCTAAATCCCTGGCCCTCAGTGTTGCTCTAATTTGCATTTCTCTAAAGGCCAGTAATGCTGAATATATTTTCATGTATTTATTGGCTAGTTGTACTTCTGAGAAGTGTCTGTTCAATTCAGCTGCCTATTTTTTGATTGGGTCTTTACTGTGCGAAAATGTGATTTTTTTTTCCATTTTATAAGTTGTTTCTTCTTTCTCATGACAATTGCTTTGCTGTGCAGAAGTTTTAAAATTTGACGTAATTCCATTTGCTGATTGTTGTCATTTTTTGCACAATTGGGATTCTGTTCACAGAGTCTTTGCCTATTCCTATGACATCAAGAGTTTTACTACCTTATTTTCCAACAGGTTAAGTGTTTATGTTTTGATATTTAGATCTTTCAATCATTTTGATTTTAGTTTAGGACATGGTGAGAGATACAGGTCTAGATTCAATCTTCAACATGTGTATAGTTAGTTTTCCCAGTACCATTTGGTTTGGCCATTTTGTCAAAGATCAGGTGGCTAAATGTGCTTGGAGTTATTTTTGCAACTTCTACAGTATTTCCTTAGTCCACATGTCTGCTTTTGTGCCAGTGCCATGCTGTTTTTAACATGGGAGCTTTGTAGTATAACTTGAAATCCAGGACTGTGATATCTTTTGCTTTGCTCATTACCCAGAACTGCTTTTGCTATTCTGGGTATTGTCTGGTTCCATATTAATTTTAGGACTATCCTCGTTCTGTAAGGAATGGTATTTTGATTAGGACTGTATTAAATCTATACTATATCAGTTTTAGAGTATGGTTATTTTGATGATGTTGGTTCTGACTACTCAGAAACAGGGATATCTTTCCATTTTCTAATGTGTGCTTTGATTTCCTTTTTCAGAGTACTATAGTTTTTAGTGTAGAAGTCTTTCATTTCCTTGGTTAGGTTAATTCTTACGTATTTAATTTTTCTTGATGCTTCTGTGAATGGTACTGTTTGCCTAATATCTTCCTGAGCAAGTTTGGTTTTAGTGTATAGGAATGCTATTGATTCATCATAGCACTGGGCACAATAAGTCAATAAAGAATGTATGAAAATCTTAAATTAAGAGATACTAGGTCACTTAGATGCCATAGTAGACTGGATGAAAAACCAAGAAGGCACAAATAGATTGCAAGAGCACAGCAAGGCCACATCAGATCTCTGCTTGATCACGTTCTCCAAGCCTTGGTTTAAAGGCAGAACTACGCTATCATATCAAGTAACTGATTCTACTTATAATAACCTCTTGCATCTGTTCCTTTTTTGTCTAATTCCGCTGGCATTACCCTAAGAGAGATGTTTTAAATCCCTACCCTGGCCTACAAGTCTTCTCACTACTCTTCCCACCTTCAGAATCTTTCCACTTCCATCCATCTGCCAGGTTGCTGTCAGAGTTCTCCTCAGGCAAGGCTCTGATCCTGTTCCTGCCTCATAAAAACCTGCAGCAACCCCCACCCCACCCCTGCTGCAGCCTATTACAGAAAAGACCATCACCCCAAGCTCTCTACCAGCTGACCACAACCCACCTCTCCTCGCGTCCGCTGCTCGTTCCTCTTCACTCAGTTCTTTCAACAAACTGGCGCCCTCTCATCCACAGGGGCACCAAACTTCCCACATGGGCCTTGCCTCGCGTTACTTTCTCTCCTTGGAATATGTTTGCTGCCATCTCAATAGGAAACTCCCATCAGCAAAATCCTACTTTTACCATGTGTTGATGACTATGTTAATTAACTCTCTGAGCTTTAAATTCTCTCAGCTCTAAGAGGGGTAGTGACATCTTGCATGGAATTACTATAAAATTTAGGAAGTAACACATAAAAACCAACCAAAAGTGCCAGGTGTGGTGGCGCTCCCTCGTAAATTCCAGTACTCTGGGAGGGTGAGGCAGAAGGATCACACACTCAAGTACAGACTGGGCAACCAGTGACTTAGCAATACACTGTCTCAAAAAATAAAAAAAGCCTGCGAATATAGCTAAGTATGAAGGACCTAGGTTTGAGCCCCAGACCACAAGAACAAAACGAAACAACAGAAACAGTCAAAAGTAATAGTATTTATTACTATTCTTCATAGCCAATTAAAACTCATCACCCCCCACCATGCTGGGGATCCAACCCCGTACTTGTGGGTTAGGCAAGCACTCTACCATGAGCCCCCAGCCCCAAAGCCATGTTTTAATAAGAAAGTCTTTTGGGATTTCTCCCAGCTACAAATAATCTTTCCTTCTGTTAAGTCCTCAGAGGCAACTACTTTTCTTAAGATAGTTATCTTGGGCAAGGAGCGGAGCTCATAGGACGGTACCTGCATAGCACATACGAGGCTCTGGGTTTGATCTCCAACACTACGCAAAGCTAGCAATCGAGCAGCCTTCCAGGGGTCAGAGTCAGAACCTATGGCTGACTTATGTTTGTTTCCCTTAGTGCTTAGAATGGTGTCTGTTTTATAGTGGGCACTCAAATCATTTACTGATGAACAAACTTTTTTAAAAAGTGAAGAAAATCTTTAAAATCCTACATTCAATGCTAGGTGAACAGCTAAACATTAAAGAATGTATATAAATGTACAGAAAAGTGGTAATATTGCCCATCTCTCTTCAGCATGAACAGTTTGGCACTGAGACTGTAGACAATAAAGGTAGTTCATTCTGACCTAGAAGCTCTAATAAATGTTCCAGTCTTCACAAGAAATCTGAAAACACATTCCCCCTCTCAAGTGAGCTTTCATTTTAAAAATTGCTTGGGGTTAGGATAGTTGTTAGCGCCATTCAATTTCCCTCTAAGGATATTCTGAGGACTATGAACCGGCAGATTTTCTCAGTACAACAGAAAGGACATTTTCACACTTCCGTCTTTTTGCGGCACTAGGAATGAAATCCAGGGTATCATACATGTTAGGTAGGCAAGGTCTCCACCATTGAGCTGCGCACCCAGCCCCTCACATATTTTAAAAGAGAATGTAAGGACTGTGCCTTTTCAACACCCACGCCTCGTTTGAATATTGTCCATCTCTTCCTTAATTCATAATCTCTCACCTCTCACAGGTGATCCGTAAGTGATACAAGCTGATGATTTCCACATAGAAGTGATAGCTGTAATTCTCCGGGAGACCTATGTTGCTTACATACTCTTACAGAAGAAGGAGCAAGTAATATTCTCTTTTCTACTGGAAGACTGCAATTCTACTGCTGGTGTCAACTCCTGGATACAGGTACCTAGCAGAATTGTTTCAGCATACTTCCTTGCACACGGGGTTCTGGTCGTTATCAAAGCCATAAGATCAAATAGACTAATGGGTCAGAAAACTGGCAGGAGAGGGACGGGTTCAGTTCAGAAGAAAGGGAATAATCAATGACCTTACAGATTTCAGACAAATCAGATTTTTTTTTGAAAGTGGGGCTTATATAAATAGCGCAAACACAACAAAGACACACCGACACAAAAGCCATCAACTCAACATTCTGTTTGAAAACTTGTTAGGTCTAGAGGACTGTTCACAACCACAGCTGCTAATGGTTATGGATTTGGCAATCAAAATGTCTTAGTTTAAAAAAAATAAAAAGTCTGAACTGCCTCACTATCGAGGCTACAAACCTCAGCCTTGATGCATCGTTGCAGTCAACATCCTCCCTGCTGGTTTTGAGAGCTTACATCTGCTGCTGGCAGATAAAATGCTGCCGAATAGAACAGCACAGGTCCTTCCAGGGGAGCATGGGAAAGCTCTAAGGCTATGGCTCTGCTCTACCTTTCTCTCCTGCGTTGAGCCTGCAGCCTTTTCCCTATCACTCCCACCCTCTCCGATAATCTGCTGCCATCACTCAGGAGGGCTGAGGGCCTAGGGAATTTTTTTTCTGGCACAAATCAGCTAAACTAGGCTTAAAAGATAAAAGCAAGACAAGTTCTTAGCTCAGGAGACCGCATGTTAAGCACATTTTTTAAAAAGTCACTTATAACTTGATTTTAAAATAATCACTAACAAAATCATTTTTGTTGTTGTTAAGAAAACTAAATGATCACACTATGTCAAAAATAGGTGAGGGCTTTGGATATTTTCATTTATCAAAGAAAGGCCAAGAATGTGAGGTCAATAGTAAATTACTGAGTTTCTTTGAGGAAGAAAAAAGTAACAGAATGGAGAAGTAAAATGTGGTCCAACTCACATAGGAAGTTAGCTTCAGCTGAAATAAAAATTATTACATCCACACTGGTTTTCAAAGGAAATGCAGTGCAGCTGGATTAGTAAGAAATGAGGGTTGCAATGCTAACGGAAGACAGATCAGGGAACTAGTGTCCTCTGAATGGTTCTCTCTCAGCAAGCTGACCTCTGAGGAAAATGAAAAGCCAAACAGCAGGCTAATGATTCTTAAACTGTACATACCAGAAAGCCAGTTCTGTAGAATGTGAGCAGGTATTGTGGGGGGTATCCATGCTCAAAAGCTTTACAGGGTCTAGGGATATAGTTCAGTAGCACAGATGCCTAGCATCTGCAAGACACTATGTTCAATCCCCAGTATTGCCAAAACAAAACAAGACGTAACTGCATGTTATGTCTACCTCTCAGAGTCAGAATATATACTAGCACATTAAGTGCTCTGAGAAACCCTGTGGTAAACAAATTTGTTTAGTCCAAAGATATTTATGTGATGGACTAGTTTTGGAAATGCTATATAGGACTATCGTTCCTAAACTCTCGAGTCATTTATTTGGAAACAAGAATGAGGCTCAAAGTCATAGAGTACTTGCGTCACCAAAAAAATGCAGCCGGTATAACAAACACGGCAACTACATTTTTTTTTTTTTGGCAACTACATTTTTTATGCCACAAAACTCCAGTCCAAACAGAAACAGGTAGATGATTACCAAGGGTGGTCTAGATGTTTTTCAAGGAAAATACCGAGGCTGCAACTTTTAAAAGTGGTAAGATCTGGGCTGGGTATGGTGGCACGTGGCTGCAGTCCTCCTTGTAAGGAGGCTAAGGCAGGAGGATCACAAGCTGGAGGCCAGCCTGGGAAACTTAGACAGACCCTGTTTCACAATAAAACAATAAAAAGCCCTAGGGACCCAGCTCAGGGGTATGACACCTCTGGGTTCAATCTCCAGTACTTCCACAAAAAATAAAAATAAACAAGTGGTACAATCCTTACTCAATACATGCTATCAAACTATGATGATTATCAATTTTAAACATATTCATAATCCTGTGTTTGAGGAATCACAGGAAATAAACAGTAGGAAAAAGCTGTGAACCACAGGGAAAATGGTATGGGAGTCCCGTGTTTGACAAAGCCCACAGGCTGCTGGCCTTATGGTGCATTTTTAACGTCACACATAAGGGAAATTCCTAAGGAGAGCTGCCAGCACCTCCAGCTGGGAACATATGGAGGATTCCTGTGCTTCTACTGCTGCCCTCAGCACCCCCAGGACACAAAACCGAGTATAACCTCTAAAAGGGGCATCGTGCTGAACTGAAAGAGGTGCACCCTTGTGAAACCAAAAAGACTTGCTTTGTTAATTAAATGTCTAACTCCTGCGTTATGGCTTGTGTCTGGATGTCCTCACAAAGCCTCATTCGGTCATAGGTGGGGCTATTCAGA
>RJWT010027890.1:0-15366 GCA_004365215.1 Cuniculus paca
AGAAAGAAAGAAAGAAAGAAAGAAAGAAAGAAAGAAAGAAAGAAAGAAAGAAAGAAAGAAAGAAAGAAAGAGAAAGAGAGAGAGAGAGAGAGAAAGAAAGAAAGAAAGAAAGAAAGAAAGAAAGAAAGAAAGAAAGAACATGTGCTATGTGGACAGAGGTCCTCCTTGACATGTTGTACCTGTCATTAAATTCCTGCCTCTCAGCCCCAAACCCACCCTTCCATGCTCTGATTTTTAATGCTGAGGCTGGCACTCCACAAATGGTATTTCCGTTTGTCCAGCTGTTCCAGCTGTTCCCTGTTAGGGTCTACCAGCAGGGGGTGGTAGGCAAGTTGCAAAGTCAGAGGAGGGCAGGAGATGCACCTCACAGGTTTCTTATCCTGTGAGCAGCGCAGTAGCAAGGTTTCTTTTCCCCGGCAACAGCTCTGACAATGGCAGTCCATTCCTGCAGCAGTAGCTACATCCAGCTTGCAGTCTTTCCAGCATCACAGCATCTTATCGTCCCCTTTCAGAAATACCAGTTTGTGCTCCTCCTCAGCATTCTGGGACTCACTAGGTCAAGACCTTTCTCTAAGTCCCGAGTTTTAATAATTCCAACCTCAGCTCTTGGAGAGGTAGTGCAGTTTCTACCATCATAAGACCTTAGTATTTTCTTCTAACTCTTTTTTTTTTTTGACATGTCTTTTAACTATATCAGAGTCTCACTGTTCAAAAAACCCGATGTGGCATTAGTGAGCATGTGGGGAAATTGGGAATCTTTGTGTTGGGAATGTAAATTGATGCTGCCATTTTGGAAAACAGTATAGCAGTTCCTCAAAAAATTAAAAATAGAATTACCATATGATCCAGAAATTCCACTGAGTAAATATACCCGAAAGAACTGAAAGCAGACTCTCGAAGGTATATATGTAAGCATGTCCCTAGCAGGATTATTCACAATAGCCAAGAGGTAGAAAAAACCCAAGTGACCTTTGATGGGTGAATAAACAAGATGTGGTACAGGATGGAAAAATTATTTAGCCTATAAAAGGGAGCAAGTTCTGACACGCTGCAAAATGAATGAAACGTGAACACATTGTGCTATGAAATAAGTCAGTCACAAAAAACAAATACATGTTTCTATTTCCATGAGGTATCTAAAGTAGTCAGACTTCCAGGGACAGAAAGTAGAATGGTTCCCAGAGGCTGAAGCAGGGGAAAACAGGGGTTGTTGTTTAATAAACATACATTTTAATTTTACAAATGAAAAAGTTTTGAAAGTTGGTTGTGCAATATGACTATACTTAACACTACTTAGCGGTGCATGTAAGAGTTGGTAAATTTAATGTTATGTGCATTTTATCACAACTTTAAAAACTGCTGTGATTTATGACTCCTCACGGACCCTAAATAGTGTTGCAATTGAGGGAGTTGTGTTAGTTATAGGAATGGGGTGGAGTAATTGAAGAAACAGCTTAAATTCAAGTGGCTTTGCACAATAAGAAGTTAGTTGTTTGATCCTACCACTGTTAAATGTGACCAGAGGGTGGTTTTGCTCCATAGGGGTCATTCAAGGACTCAAGTTCCTTCCCTCACAGAGTCCACCACCTTCAACATGTGACCTCTAGGGCAGCATTCCCAAGCTGTAGGGGACTTGGCCAAAGAGTGCATAATTATATTGCAGGACAAAAGTGCATGGGCTCTATGAGAAGTAAGCGGTTAAAATGCAAGGCAAAAGCACACAAATAATTAAACTGTGGGGCAAAAAGTACACAGGCTGTGTGAGAATTGAATGGTTAAACAACAAGAAATTTAGGTTAATGAAACATGTTGCATCTGGCCATTGTCCTTCATTTTCCTCAAGAAAAACTGCCTTGTCTTGAGACAACTCCTAGCCCAAACTGCCTTTCTTCTTACACTCTTTTCTGTTACACTGATATTCTAAATAAAAGCCAGAGTTCTCAGCTTGGTGGCTTTTTCTCCTCCAGAGAGTCTCCCTAAAGGTTTGGTGCACTCTTAGAATAGCCCCTCTGGGCCTCTTGGTGACTGAACTAAGACTGTCTCCTAGCAAGCTTTTTCATCTTCTATGCCGCCAGTGGTGTCTCACTGCAATACCCAACCTTTTGGTCACCCAGAACAGATTTAATAAGGCCTAGATCCCTCAAATGTGCAATTCACAGTCAGGTTCCCAGCCCCTTTGAGAATCTGATGCTGCAGCTGACCTGACAGGATGCACAGCTAAGGAGGTAACAGGAGCTATGAGGAGTGGCGGTAAACACAGATGAAGCTTCTATTGCCTGCCCACCCACCTCTGCTGTGCAGCCTGGCTCCTTACAGGACACCACAGAAACGAACAAGGGTGTGGAGAAAACTGACTGTCAGGTTTATTGCCAGGCTGGACATACAGGATTCATATTTGCCAGATATCCAATTGGCTAGAATTCAGTACGTGACTCAATTTTAATTCTAGAGATGAGATGCTAGTTTTCCTAAGAGCACAGGAAGCAAATAAAAGATTTGAACAAACTCAATATCTTTGCTCCAACTTTGGAGAGATAGTGCCTCAGAAATGAATCCTGTCCTATCTTCTTCCTCTACATACTTCTTGCCTTCACAAAAAGGCTTAGTGTAGAGTTGTTCCTTGATGAGAATTTATTTTAAGGATAAATGGGTGGATGAATCAAAACACTGGTTACCATAACCACCAAGCTACAAAGAGACCAGAAAAGGAGAACCAACCTGTTTTTGTGTCTAGCAGCACTATTGCCTAGTGTATTCTTCTAGGTTGGGAGAAGGTAGGGCAATACTGATTGCCATCACTTAGAATATTTTCTTGCAGAATGAGGAAATAGACACAGAGAACCTGCTGAGTGCCTCACTTTCACAGTTCAATGGGAAAATTAATGACCTTAATGACCTAACATTATAGTTCACCTGGTATCACTTAACTACTCTGTTGGCTAAGCCAAGGATCTTGACCTCAAAATGGGTCTGCTAGACTCTGTTGAGCCCACCCATGATATGCTTTGCTGCTCACCATGAGGTGTGAATATCGGTTGCTTCCAGTTTCTGACACAGGTGCTGGATTCATGGACGGTAGGTCATGCCTATCTTGAGACATGCCTGGCTTGACTCCTGGGATATGTGGAAGCTTGCCCAAATATGAAAGCATTTGTTCTTTTCTTTTTTGGATTGTTTGAGGTGATATTAATAAAATAAATCCAATAAAAGCAAAATTTTCATAATTAGTGCTAATAAAATGAAGAGCCATATTGGCGACTGCATCTGTGCAATGTGGTTTTGAGTAGTTAGCAGGGGTTTTATTGTTGGTAAGTGGGAGACAGGGAATACAGGCCATTATCCATTCCTAATATGCTTACACATGCATAACAATGGTACAGTTTCTGTCCTTAGACTGAGCATCTGCCCAGTGGGTTCTGTGTGACAACATAATCAGGTAAATATTGGTCAGATTTTTCTTGATGTTTTGCATAAATGCTCTGCAATTTGTTTATCTATGGCTATGTAACAAGCATGCCAAACTTAGTGACTTAAACAAAAAACCTTTTGTTATTCTCATAGATTTTTGTGGGTCCTGAATTCAGAAAGGCACAGTAGAAATGTTTTTCTCCGCTCCGCGATGCATAAGACCTTATCTGAGACCTAAATGGCTGGAGGATGGAATCTTTGGAAGCTCCCTCAATTCCACGCCTGGTGCCTGGGTTGGATTCAAAGGACAATCAGCTGACCTTAACTTAATCTATTTCTTACAGTGTGAAACTTGAGGTTTTTTTTTTTAATGTATTAGTACATTAAATTCTCATTGTTTTAGTAAAATTGAGCATTTTCCACATTTGTTAATCACTTATATTTATTTCACTGTGTATTTCTTTTTCCCAAATTTTGTATTAGAGATACCTTGGTTTTTTTTTCCACAAACAATTTTCATATATTGAAACTGTTGCATAATTATGAAAAGAAAGGAAAAGAAAAAAGAGAAGAGAAGAGAAGAGAAGAAAAAAAAAGAAAAGAAAAGAAAAGAAAAGAAAAGAAAAGAAAAGAAAAGAAAGCTAGGTTTGGGGGGAGGAAGCAGAAACTTCAAGGACCAAGAAGAAAATGAATAGCCTTTTTGACCTAGCTTCAAGGGCTAGTGAATGTCACTTTTACTACAGTATTAGTCAAAGTAGGCCTACACCCAGCTGGATACAAGGGGAGGGGATATAGACCCTCAAGATGTGTAGCCTAACAGAGGATTTTCAGCTTTTTTTTTAAACCACCACACTGAGATTCACTCATGTCTGTAGTAACCAAATTTTCTTAATCCTAATTTGAACCACTGTATTGCAAATCCAACCACTCTTACCACTTTCATTGTCACTGCACTCTTCTTAAGATTCTTACGCTAACATTATTGCAATAGCCTATTAGCAAGACTCCCAGCTTCCATTTTACCTCCCTAGACCCCATTTTGAACAGAGTTAACAGAGTGATCCTATTTAGTCATTAGTTACCCCATGGTATTTTTTGGCATAAACCCTCAATGGGTCCCCTTTGTTTTCAGATAGAATAAGTTCTAGTGGTGGGACATAACATCCTGTACAACCTGGCTCCCTGTTACTTCTCTGCCACCCTGTCCTGTTTCTCTCCCCTTTGCTTCTATTGTTCCATCCACACTTGCCTTTTCACTCTCCTTTAAAGATGCTAAACATAATCCCATTTAAAGGTTTTTGTCTATAATAGTTTATCTCCACACATCTGCATTGTTGACTCCTCTACCTTCTTGGGGAGCTGAATTACATGCCATCTGTTGTTTGTCTATAGATGGCCCCCAAGAGCTTCTCAAGTTCCTAAGCAGGATTTTTGGAAGGTGGTTAGACCTTGGGGGTGTTATAGTTGATTTGCTGTTAAGAGGTGGGGCTTGATCAGAGGGAGGTGGGTCACTGGGACATGACCCAGACAGGTATATCTTCCTCCCTGATCCTCCCTTCTATCTCTGCTTCCTGGTCACCATCACGTGAGCAGCTTTCCACCATATCACTTGCACCATGCACTTCTACCTACATCCAGTCAACCATGTAAAGACTGAGATTTCTGAAATTGTTATGGTTGTTAGTTATGTCTCAGTAACAGGCAAGTAACTAAGGTGCCACCTCAATGAGACTTTGGCTTCTCTGTCCCCCTCCATTCACTTCTTTGCTTTGGTTGTTCTATAACACCCATCACCACCTATTACAATATATAGCTTCTTCTTTGTCCTATTTCTTGACCGTCTCCCCCACTAGAATGTAAGCTACATGAGGGCAAGGATTTTTATCTTCTTTTAATTCATTCTTGTATCTCCAGAACATAGAACAATACTTGACACATAATAGATATTCAACTGATATTTTGTGACTGAGGTTTGAATTAATAAGGGGATGAGGGGATGAGTGAAAAAGATAGATTCTGTCAAACTATGCTCAAAACTTCTTCAGGGACTCAGGGAAAGGACTTTACTGCATTGAGAGTGTATGAGCAGTCAGCCTTTCCACAGTGATAAAATCCAAGCTTAACATAAACATACTGAACATAGTCCTCCTCTTCCTTAGTTATATGTGTTCCAAGAGTGATACAGAGACCTTGCTGTGTAGCAGAAAGAACTATAGTGCTGAACTTCCATTAACTAGTTCTGTGATCCAAGTTAGCCAATTTCATCTCCCAGGGAAAGTTTTCTGTTTCATAAATTGAAAGAAATTATGTTTGAACAAGACAATCTGTCTCTAAGTTCTCTTTTGGCTGTGACATTTAATTCTTTGTCTTTGCTCACAAAATAATTCTCCACTGAAGTCCAGGGGGAAATCTAATAATGACATCCCAAGCGTGCCCTGGAAATAAGAAGGAAAAATCAGGAAAAGACAAATGGTTAGCCAAGAGTTCAGTGTAACTTTGAAAACTACACTATAGATGTTTTGAGAGGGAGTAGCGCTGGGCATCAAATTCTGACTTTTAATGGAATAAAGTATTGATCACTCTTGTTGGGGGCTGGGATTGATTATGACTGGGAGAGGATGAGAATGAAGCTTCTAGAGTCCTAGAAATGCTACTTTTAAAATATCAGATATGGTTTTATGGGTGTAAAATTCCATATGTTCTTCAGGAACATTGTTATATGTGCTTGTCACATTTAAATTAAAAATTTTACCAATAAATCCAACCCAGAGCAGAAGGTAGACAGACAGATAAATACGGAAGATACCAGTTCTGTAATAATTATGAAGGAGTATTTGGACATTTTACCCAACTAGTGACCTGCATAAAAATGACTTGTAAAAAAAGATGATTTAAGTGGGATGGATTGGCAGGGAGAGTTCTCAGCTTCCTGCCTGTGACAGAGTTATGATTACGAGCCTCAAAGCACTTGAAAGTTGATGCAGAGGCATTCTTACATATGGATTCTTCTTTTCTTAATTTTCCTGTACCTCCATAAACTCTTGGAGTATGCAGAGGTGTGATCTAGGATGCTCCTGGATTCCCAGCGAACTGCTGTACTCACCCTTATTCTAATCGGTCATATCATCTGTTTCACTTATGCCTCACTAGAGGAACAGAATCAAAATAAAATATATGTATAATTATAAAAAGAATTTTAAAGTTTAAAATCACAAGATTACAGGATCAGAAGCCTGGGTCATAAGACTGAGGAGCATGCACTGGAGAAATTATCCAAAGACAATGACAAAGACCAGAGTTCCTCCACAAACGGATAGACTTCCTTCCGCTTCCTCTTTTTATTCTGTCCAAGCTACAAGCCTACTGGTTGGTGCCACCCACATCTGGGATGGGTTCTTCAGTTTGCTAGCCTACATGTCCTTCATCTACAGACACACCCAGAATTTACTAATCTGCTAGGTGGTTCTTACTCAAGTCAAGTTGACATATCACAGTTAATCATCACAGCATCAAGTCCAATCTTCCCTTAATGATGCTTTAATTGTCTATTTCTGTGACTCGTTTGATATGTCAAAAGTCTTAAGGATATCAAAAGTCCATTTGAAAAGCAAGAAAAAGGGATGCACAAGTGATGGCCCAGGAAGCCTTTCAGAAAAAATCCCACAAGTAAAAAATTACAGTTACTCTTCTGAACCAATTGTCTGGGTAGGATTTGGCGACTAAGAGTGAGGTATTTGAAGAAGGTGGTTTGATTCCTACTGTAGCATTTGTGAAAATTTTAAAGTCATTTTAAGATTAAGTCTGACATTGTACATCTTTCCCATGACCCCTTGCAGAGTAAAATACTTTTAACAAAGTTCCTGGGTACAGAAGCTAATTGCAATAGTTTCCCTAATTCTTTTCTTTTATGATTGAAACTGGCAGCAGCATAATATGATTGTTATACTAACCAAACAGTAGTTGGTCTGCTTATGGATAGAAGAGCTATTCTTTCATTCATCATATCCAATAAGATTCTAACAGCACGGAGCTGAGGATATAGCTCAGCAGCACAGTGCCTGTCTGGCAAGCATCAGGTTGTAAGATCGAATTCCAGTGCCTTTAAGTTTTACATTGACTCGATATTGAATCAGTTATCTATTGTTACATAAAAAAAACCATCCCAAAACATAAAGGTTTAAAACAATCATGTATTTTGCTCACAAATCTGAAATTTGGGCAGATATTGGCAGGGATGACTTATCTATGCTGCATGCCTATCAGCTGGGGCAGCTTGATAGGATACTGGATATCACATTTTAAAGATGGTCCACTGCTGTACTTAGGATACTGAATGGCCCCCCAAAGCCCATGTGTTAACAGTGTGGTCCCTAGGATGGTGCTAATGGGAGTGGTGCCTAGTGGGGGTCCTTAGGAGGTGCTCAGAAGGGGGTATATCTCCTCCCTTGCTCCACCACACACTCATGCCACAAAGTACTGTCTCATCAAATGCTTAAAATAATGGAACTAATTGATCATAGACTGGGACTTCTGAAACTGTGAATTAAAATAAACCTTTTCTTTGTATGTTAATTATCTTTGTATTTCTTTATAGTGACAGAAAGCAGACCAATATGCCCAGGTATATGACAGGCAAGTTGATGCTGCCTGTCAAGTTTGAGTTCAGCCAGGTCTGTGAATCAGGAGATTTGATTTCTCCCTACATGGCCACTCCACAAGCTTCTTCGGTTTTGGCCTTGAGTTTCCATGTGTTCCAAAAGAATGCAAAGGAGATACATCACAGTTTTTTGATCCAGCCTTGGAAGTCAGAATGTCACTTTGGCAGGTGTTGGAGCAGTGGCTAACAACAGGATTGAAAAGATGCTCCTCAGGACAATGTGTGTGTGTGAGATGCTGTGAGATGCCAGCTAGAGGGGAGTCTTGTTTCTCTTTCTTCATGTATTCAGGAGCAAATTTCCATGCTGTTCATCAGTAAATGGAAGTAGCAAAGGATGACTCCTGATCTCTCCTCTTTGTGCCCTCATCTTTTCCCCCCGAAGTAGCAAAGAAAAGCTAAGTGCCCTAGTCATTAAGTTGGAACTCAGACTGGTTTGCATTCTTTTCTTGCCTTTTCTCCTTTGATCCATACAAAGGGCATTTTAAGCATGTGTTTTTTGCTTTCATGTAGAAAATAGACTGAGCAAAGTTTGCATCTGCAGGCCATCATTTTTCAAATTCTCTGCTGAAATCTATGTAGTAAATTAGGGTTCTGCATATCCCTAGATCAGAAAGAGAGATGAGGACTTACTGTATTCATTAATCCAATCTTGTGAGTTGCAAGGCAAATATTATTTATTGCCTCATGCTATAATTTATCAGTCAATTAAGGTCCCACATCGTACAAACTCTGAAATTAGCATCTGTAAGCCTCCAATTGATGGTTTGAACTGTTTTCTCATGTAGATGAGGGAGAGTTTGGAGTAGACTCCAGACAATGATTGTACTGCTTGAGCTAGGTATGGCAGAGGCAAGAGGACAGAAAACAGGAGTTCAGGGTTTTTCTGGAGATCAGTCTGAGCCCCTCTCCTAGCCCCATCCTACCTTTTGGCAAGGAGACTCCAGATATCTGCAAGCGACTACCATACTGCCACTCATTCCTAGGAACAAGCTGCCTGAACCAAATGTCCAGAATTCTATCCCCACCTGTCATTGCTCTTCTCACCCCATCACGGAACCATATGCTTTCCTGCTCCACTGTCCAGGATTGGAACTTGTAGGGATTCAGCCTGTGACTCAGATGCCTTTTTTACCTGGGACATTTGAACATCAGTGATCTTTTCAACTTTTCCCACTGAGGCTTCAGTCCATGGGGAAAGCTTGTTCTATTCCCAATTTGCATTCTTCCATCCATTCAGTCCGCCATTATTCTGTATTGACTACCCACTGTGCCGAGCACTGTGGTGTACTCTGGGTTTAGGATTATAAATAAAAGACACCTAGAATCTGCCTTCATAGAGCTTAAAAATCAAATGAAAGAGACAATAAACTATAAATAGAAAAAAACACTAAATAAAAATTACAGATGGTAGTATGTGCTTTGAAAGAACTCAACAGGTTGCAAAGAGATAGGATAAAGCAAATGAGGGATCAATTTAAGTAGGCCCAGAATCATGTATTATTCCAGCTAATTTTACCATGGGTCTATATCTCAATTTCACCCAAGCCCTATACTGAATTACAACAACAGTGATAGCCACAATAAAAACAATAATAGGACTATACTCATAAGTGAAATAAATCGGACTCACATTTATAAATATCATAGTCTCCCTAGCGTAAAAATAAATAATAATAATAAAAAACTGAAAGAGTAATAAGATCCAAAATGTACAATAGATATTGTAATAATGAAAGGGAAAGAAAGTGCTCAAAAAGAAAGAACAACTGGGATAGGGGAAAGGAGAAGTGGAAGAAAGGGAAAGATTATATGTATACAGGTTTACACATGTAACTGTATGTATATATGTGTAAGATAATGATACTACTAATTTCTGTTAGTTCATCAAAAAGAACAGTTTGCGCTGTCATTGTTTGATTGTTTGATCATTTTTTATGCCTAGATCTCAGAACCTGAACAACTACTTCTAAAATAACGATATGTAATGTATTAACTAGTGTTGATTTTTTACTGTTCTTTTTTGAAATTCTGTATTATTTCTATCCTTTTTTCTGTTTTGCTTTTTAAAATAAAAAATTTAAAACAAAACAATAATAGTACTACAGAGAATAATAATACTTAACACTTACAGAATACTATCTCCTAGGCATTTTCTAAAGTGATTTTAATGTGTTCAACATAGTATTCATTAATGACCCGGATTGCACCAGAATTTAAAGGCTATGTTACCCATATCTCCTAAACTTCATGCATTGCTATCTTGCTCTTCTTGCATCTCACACCCACAGACTTATCTACTTTCAGCAGCTTCTCTTGACAAAAAGCCCAATGTAGTTGAAGAATGGAACAGACTATCTGCCTTGTCCACAGCTGTGATTGCTGACATCATCTTAGTGTGCTGCTTCTACCTTTCTGTGTATTTTAAACATTTTCCCCACTCCTTGTTGTCCTTTTTTTGTTTAGTGTTCCCATAATAATGCACAGATGAACCACTGATTTCTGATCCTGTCGAAAAGCCAATCCTATCAATACCCAGGTGGAAAAACGATATCTCTTGCAAAGATATGGAAAGTGAAATTTATTCAGGATATTTGAAAATAACACAAAAAGTTAAAGTTGGCCATACTAGTTTTTTTAATATATTTTTATGTGATGAATTCTTTTGTAAATAGAATATTATTGGAAAACAGTTCAAGAGTAAATTTAGGCCTAAAGTACTCCGTTGTTTAGAATTCTCTTTGTGACTTTTAGGGGACCTGGGTTAGCAATGTGGAAACCTGCCACTCTGTAAAACTCTATTTGAAACACCAAATTAAACTATAAGGAGCAATCATGCATAATTGAGTAGAGGACTGACAATTTTAAAAATATAGTTTTAATAAATTAGTTTGGTAGTTATGCACAGACACATATGAGAGAGAACAAAATAGAGTTGAAAAAACGCTAGCAAACTAATTTGAGGTGATATTAATGTATTTTTATTTGGATAGTATGTTCTGATAATTAGACATCTATCTTGTGTATTATCTCACTTACCCTCAAAATACTGCCATGTGACATATTAGGTGACTGGTAACATCTTCATTATATATTTGAGGAAGACTTATTCATGACAACTATATGAAAATGTATAAACTAAGAAATATAGATCAGATAATTGACAAAATTTCTATTTCCAAAGTGGTAGCTTTCAGGCATACACAGACCCACAGGTAGATACACTAGTTCTCTTTACCTATGGTTTCATTTTTCTGTGGTTTCAGTTGCCTATGGTCAGTCATGGCTCCCCAAATTAACGATTCATAGCTTTTGAATTGCATGCTGTTTAAAGTAACATGATGGACTCCTGCACTGTCCTACCCCCACCCCACCCCATATGTAAATTATCCATTTTCCCAGTATATCTAGGATGTATGGTCTACCTGCCTATTAATCACTTAATAATCACCTTGGTTTTTTCATCAACTGTTGTGCAATACAGTACAGTGTTTATGTTCAATTAACTCTTAGTCTGCTTAATGATGGTCCCAATGCATAGCAGTAGTGATCCTTGGCAATGTGAATATATATATATATATATATATATATATATATATATATATGTTGTAAAGTGCTTTCTCTAAGGGAAACCACAAAATTTCTTTATGTCTTTAGGAAAGAAAAATAACCTTATGCTGAATTTGCTGAGAAATATAAGCTGCTGAGAAACATAAGACACTTTGAGAGACCGTGTTCAAATAACTGTTATTAAAGTATATTCTGTAATTATTTTGATTATTAGTTATTGTTGATACCTTACTGTGGCCTAATTTTAAAATTCAGCTTTTTTACAGCTACATATGTATAGGAAAGATTATAATAAATACAGAGTTCTGTGGTATTTGTGGCTTCAAGGACATCTTGGAACATATCCACCACAGATAAAGGGAGACTATTGTAGTAGAAAGTTACTTTTCCTCAAAACACTGGGGTCACTGAATCCTTTCTCTTGTGTCCTTCACAATTTTTGCAATATCACTACACCAACTTGTTAATACTTTAAAAAATCACTTAAGACTGACTCATTTTTCTTTTACTCTAATACCTATTGATAGCCACTTGATTCTTCTCCTTCACTGACACTGTCAAGTTTTTTGGTTGTACTGTCAAAATATATACCGAATTTCACTTCTCATAATTTTCATCTTAGTTCAAAATACCATCAGTGTTGCCCAAAGTAACGCACTGGATGAGTCAGTGGACCTGCCAACTTCTGCCCTTCCTTCCCTGCTCCCTGTAGTTTGTCTTCAGCATAGCAGCCAGGATAATCCTGTTAAAATGTGAGTTAGATAATATACTGCCTCTGATCAAAACACTCCAATAAATCATCATTTCATACAGAACAAAAGCTAGAGTTCTTAATATTCTAAGTGATGTCTGTGCTTTTGTACAAAGCTATAATAGCCTCATTTTAATTGTTAGATGATATTCTACTTTAAGAAAATAATTTTATTGATCATTTTACTAATCCATTCTTTATGAACTTTTGGGGACCTGTTATTTGCTTTGCGCTCATAAACAATGTTGTCACAACAAGAAATGCTAAAGGAAATTCTTTGAGGTGTAGGAAATGATACAAGATGTAAATTCAGAAGTAGAAGAAAGAACAAATAACTCTTACATTTGTCAGTTACCATTCAACAAGTGTGCCAAGGAAAGTCAATGGAGAAAAGATAGTCTTCAATGAATGGTGTTGGGATAATTGGATATTCATAAGCAAAAGATTGAAACTGGAACCCTACATTATATTATATACAAAAGTTGACTCAAAATGGGTGGTGGATCATAGCTTGGCATAGTCTTGGATGCCTGTAGTTCTAGCACATGGGAGGCTGATGTAGAAGGATTGCCATGAATTTGAGGACAATCTGAGCTACATAGTGAGGCCAGCCTGGAATACATAGCAAGAAACTGTCTTAAAACTAACAAACCAAAAATATGGATGGATCATTGACCTAAAATTGTTAGACTTTTAGAAGTAAATCTAGATGTATGTCTTTTTGACTTTCGTCTAAGTTACAGTTTCTTAATGACACCAAAAATACAACAATGAAAGAAAAAAATTGGACTTTGTCAAAATGATAAACTTTGTACTTCAAAGGTCATTCTCAAGAAAATAAAGATAACTCACAGGATTAGACAAAATATTTGCAAAGCATATATCAGTTAAGGGACTTGTATTCAAAATAATTGAAGGATTCTTCAACTCAACAATGAAAGCAAAAATAACTTTTAAAAATATCTGAATGGACATTCCTCCAAAGAAGATATTCAAATGGCCAATAATCACAGAAAACTTGCTTGACATCATCAGTCATTAGGAAACAGCAAATCAAAACTACAAAGAGATACTATTTCACATAACTAGGATGACTAAAATAAGAGAGACGGACAATAAGAAGTAACATACAAAAACTGCAACACTTGTACTCTGCTGGTAGACTTGTAAGATGATGTAGTCACTTTGCAAAACAATTTAGCAGTTCCTCAAAAACATTAAACATAGAATTACTATATGATTCACATTTCAAGTCTTACTGTAATAACAGGCCTCAGCAAATGAATGATCATGAACTATATTTTCCTCATTTCCAAAGTAATAATGCTAGTTATTTGTTGATAATTTGTTTTCTTTAATTATTTTTATTTTAAAGAGAATAAAACAAAGCAAATCAGAACAGAACAATGCAAGCAACACAGGACTTCAAAAACAAGATAACAGGAAGTCAACATTGGCTACCATAATGTCTCTTGTTTTCTTCAAAATTGTTGTCAATACCTTCACATACAATAAATTCAAACAAAACAAAATAGTATAAAACCAATCAAAAGAATGAAAACATTGCAGGACTTCAAAACAAGACAATAGGAAATCAACAATGATCACAATAATGTTTCTTGTTTTCTTCAAAATAGCTGTCCATACCTTCACACACATTGAAATCAAATCATAGAATGCAGACTAAAACCTATCAAAACAAAAGAATGAAAGCATTACAGGACTTCAAAACAAGATAATAGGAAATGAACAATGGTTACTATAATGTTTTGTTTTCTTCAAAATAGTCATCCATACTATCACATATAATAAAATCAAATAAAACAAAACAGAATGAAACCAATTAAAACAAATGAATAAAAGCATTATAGGGCTTCAAAACAAGATAATAGGAAATCAACAATGGCTACCATAATATCTGTTTTCCTCAAAATAGCTGGTCATGCCACCACACATAATAAAATCAAACAAAATAAAACAGAATAAAACCAATTAAACAAAAGAATGAAAGTACTATAGGAGTTCAAAACAAGATAATAGGAAACCAACAATGATTACCATAATACATCCCATTATCTTTAAAATAGCTACCCATACCATTGGACACAGTAAAATCTAACAAAACAAGACAGAACAAAACCAAACCTAACAAAATTTCAAAAATGATACAAGAGTTCGAGACAAGACAATAAGAAATTAACAGTGGTTACCACTTTCCCCTCCTAAGCATTTCCTCCCCTATCACTTTTCATAATACCTATTGTGTTTTTTGGATTCCACTAACTCTTTCTGTTTTTTATGTTAAGATTCACCTGTGTGAGTTGAAACCCAAGAACATGATCTCCAGTTATATCAATTTACCTACAAGAGCCTATTATCCTACTTCATAGCTGGGTAGCTTTCCATTGCATGAAAATACCATACATATCTTTCGTATTCACTCTGCGGTTGATGCACAAATTACGCTTTCTTTGTTCTAGTCTTCTGTCTCATGGAACAATTGTTTTCTCTCCTTTGATTTTCAGTCTGTGGATTTCCTTTGGAGTTAAATGTGTGCATTTTTTTTTTCGGTACTAGGGATCAACCTCACTATCTCATGCTTGCCAGGCAGGCACTTGTGCCACTGAGCTAAATCCCCAGCCCAAATGTGTTTCTTGTATACAGTATATTAATGGATATTGTTTCTTGATCCACTTTCCCTGTGTTTCTTTTAGTGGTGAATTGAGACCATTTACATTAATGGTTACAGCCAGCATACACTGGTTCATCTCTGCCATGCTATCCTCCTGCTGTTGGCCCTCCACTTATCCCCTTCATTCAATTGCCTGTCTTGTTTGGCGATCCTCCTTTGCTGCTGTTCCTGGAACCATGGTCATCTTTATCTCTCTCTAGAATATCCTTCAGCACTCCTGGTAGGATTGGTTTGGTGGTCATGAACTCCTTCAGTTGCTCTTTCTCACGGAAGTATCTTATTTCTCCATCA
>RJWT010027891.1:0-15371 GCA_004365215.1 Cuniculus paca
CACCAGGTCCCGGCGAGCACAGCCTCAGAGCCAAGAGGTGCGGTGACGGCCCCACTCAGAGTCGCAGCCCAGCGACTGGAACAGTGATGCTGCCATGGCACAGGACTGGGCTGGCACCGGGGAGGCTCTGTGGAGCCCAAAACACGGGAGGAGCAGTGTGCAAGGGGCAGCCCGCGCTGCCTCCACATCCGGGCCTCCGAGAGGCCGGCGTGCAGAGGGACTCCTCCCGCAGGGGCAGCTGGCGGTTTCGGGAGGTGTTTCACAAGGAGACCTCCATCAGGAAGCAACCTGCCGGCGCGGTGGTGCGCACCTGCCATCCCAGCACTCTGGGAGGCTGAGGCAGGAGCGTGGGAAGTTCGAGGCTGCCTGGGTGACTAATGAGACCCCCATCTCTGAAAAAGGCAGAGGGGCTGAAGATGTAGCTCAGTGGGAAGGCCTGGGATTCGATCCCTGGTAAAAATAATGAAATAATAAATAAATAAATAAATAAATAAATAAATAAATAAATAAATAGAAAAATAGAAAAAAAAAGCAGAACAATCTGGGAGCCTAAGCTGGGAAAGGCCATTCTGGTCCCTTGGTGTCCACGAAGGGCTGCTGCGGGACAACGGGTGGCACAGGGACCCTGACTCTCAGCTGCTCGTCCCTCGTGAGCCCTTCCTAGTGTTGAGCTGTTCACCATCCCCTCCCTGGCTGGGTCCTGTCAGCCTGATGTCGTCAACACGCCTGGTCCCCGAAGAGGAGGTCGTGCCCCCACGCAGGCCCCACAAGCCCCACACGTGTCGCCCTGCGTGACCTGGGGGTGGCGTGCTGCCGTGCCTGGGCGGGAGGGACCATATCCCTGTGACTCATGCTGAGCTCCGCGCTGGCCGGCCTCCCGGAGTGCAGGGGACACCCACGAGTCCCTGTGGGAAGCACGGGCGAGCACTGTGGTCTGAGCAAGGTCATAGGGAATGACGGACGCGCCTCGCTCACCCTGAGGATGTGGTGTGCGTGGCCTCAGGGACGCTCTGTGTTGCTGGCCACTGGCCTGGCCAACCGGAGTGACTGTGAGCCTAGCAGGGTGGGCGCAGGAAAGTGTCCAGGGCGCCAAGCCAGGGCTGAGGCCCCCACCCCAGCTACCCTGAGGCCACGCTGGCTTCCGGCCTCTGAATAATTGTGTTGAGATCATCTAAGCTGCATGGCAGGACGAGAAGCCTGGGCTGTGAGGGGTGACCTCGAGGGGCCTCAGAGGCTGACAGCCCGGCAGACACTGGCTCCTGGAGCTGTGGCTGGGCAGCAGGGACTCCAGTGTTGGGCCTGGTGGCAGAGGGCAGGTCTGGGGAAGGCGTGAGTCTTTATCACTCATGCCCCTGGGCCCACAGAGTAGGAGCAGCCAGGGTGGCAAACCCTGGGTCCCATCCCGCTCCATCCAAGGCTGGGGTCACCCTGAGGGGCTTCCTAGGAGAGGCCGGCATAGCAGGGACACCAAAATGCACATGGGGCTCTGCGTTCAGTGTCTCCACACTTGCTTTACCCCATGAACTGCACGAGTTGGTCACTGCGAGTCCACACATGCCCACGGCTTTCTTCTGAACAGCCGTGTGGTACTCACGGCCTTGACATACCCAGGTAGCTCGTGATCTATGTAATGCAAATACGCACTGTGCAGTTTCCCTTTCTACCTGCAGCTCAGTTATCAACCCTGCGTGCACAGACTTTCTGAGGCCTGCACATTTTCTTCCATGGTGTCTTGGGCCTTTGCCCCCTGCTCTGTCCCCTGCTTGCTGTGCCTGCCTGACGCCTGACTCCCCTTCAGTTCAGCCAGGGAGACCGGGATTCTCTGGGGCGCAGCTTCCGGGTCTGAAGCCCGGAGCTGTCCCTGTAGCCAGGCAACAGTGACGCACCGGAAACAACCGGGCCATCTGACTCTACCGCTCCCAGCTTCTACAGGGAATGGCTGCTGTTACCAGGCAACGGCTGGGTGTGCGTGGCCTGAGGCGGGGGTCCGGCACTGCCACTGCTGGACACGGGCCTCTCGCCTCCTCCAGCCCCCACAGAGGCGCGGACCTGTGGCCGTGTCCCTGCCTGTGAGCCAGGGTGCGGGTTGCAGGCTGGCAGTGTCTCCACCACAATCGCACAGAGAAAGCGCTGCCCTCGGAGGTCCCCAGAGGAGGCGCATCCCTGAGTTATGCATTCTTACTGACCTTCGCGGAGAGCTGCGGTTCGCAGGCCCGAGGAGCCTGGGGGCAGGGAGGCAGGGGTCAGGGGCCTCGGAGCTCCCGGGAGCCCCTCACCAACAGCAGCTTCTCCTGACCTAGCACGAGAACTTGGGTGCATGTGTACCGTGTACGTGCACATGTGTGTCTATGTGTGTGGGCGCCTATGAACACAGGGTGCACACACACGTGTGAATGTGCATGTGAACAGCCACGCATCTGCACTCGTGTGTCTGAGAGGAGACTTTCTGTGGAGCTTCAGCATGCACAGACCACCAAGGAGAGACGGCTGCTGGACGGCTGCTGGACGCAAGACCTTCACCTCCCCATCTGGGCCAGGCTCCCTCATCCTGTTCCCTTCCTCCCTCCTCTGCCCAGAGGCACTCTGGTAGTACTTGGAAATATTTGGTGCGAATCGTCCCATTTCTGACAGGGAGCCTGGCCCAGATGGGGAGGTGAAGGTCTTGCTGCTCATGTGTGGAGCTGGACTGGCTCAGGTGTCCAGATGAGCCTGGGTGGCATAGGTTTGCTTCTTGGAATGAGCTGGCCCTGCTGCAGATGCTGGCCTCCCAGGAGACGTGGTCAGGGCCTTCTTGCTGTTCTGCTGAAGGCTCAGCTCAGGAGATGCCAGGAAAAGTGACCAGGCATAAGCTGGGATCAGAGCAGTGGGATCCGACAAACGAGCAACTGGGAGCCCCAGGAAGTGGACATCCAGAACCAGTTTCTCCTAGGTTACCAGGCCTGGCCACTGCTCTGGGATCCAGGACCTGGCAATGAGAGCCCAGGACTTTGGGAGGCCCTCCTGGGATGTCGGAGGGACAGGTCACTCAGCCAGAGATAAAGCCACCCCCTGGAGCCCACAGCAGCTGGCTTTTCCGGGGAGCGTGGTGGCATCTACAGGGCTGGGGTGGCGGGTTTCCTCTACCACCACGTGGATTTCTATGCATGACACTCAGTGGAGAAGGCGTGGGTGTCCCACCTTGTCCAGGGTCCTGGGAGTGTCACTCACACAGCAGTTGAAGAGTCCCCTGACCCTGTGTCTCTCTGGTGGCTCAAACCTGTCACCAGTGAGTGTCATCCTATCTGCGCAGATTCTCTGTCGATGTGGCATTTTTTTGTGATTGCTGACACATTTTAAATTATTTTTACCATCTCATTTGTGATTTCTTTTCCCTCCTGATTTTTCCCTGTCTTTCCCTGACTCATTTTGAATTGATGACATGTTTTAAACCCACATTTCCTCCTCTATGTTTTAGAACGTCACAGACCTGTGGTACCACGTACTTTGTCCCTCTGGGGTAACCCTGAGAATTTTAACAGATGAATGTGACTCAGAATCTAAACCCCCAGGACGATCTGCACTTCTGAGCCCTCCAGGGAATCCAGGCTGTTTGCATTTAATCATGCCGCCAAAAACGTTAGTGATGTCTCATCTTTTCTGTCTGTTCCTCCCCTCAGTTAGGATTTAGTAGCATTATAATTTCCATGTCAATGGTTGTGTACATTTACCTGTTTCTTACTCTTTCCTCAACACTGCTTCTTGCTCCTCGGAATTTTTGCTTTGGAATTGTTTTCCTTCTTCCTGAGCAAATTAAGTTCTCTTTGATGGGTCTTTGGTGGCAAACTCGAGTTGGTTCTGAGGCTGCAGCTGCGCCCGAGATGCGGTGGGCCGTGGTGAGCAGTGCTGGCTGGCGACGCCATTTCCCCGAGGGCTGACTGCGCAGTCGCACTTCGTACCAACACCGGCACCAGGGCCGCTGTCCCCTCAGGACACCTCAGAGCCCCCTGAGGATGGACTTTGGCGGCTTCCTCTGCACTCCTGGGGGGCTGGCTGCCACTTCCGCTCCTTGGCAGGTTCTCGGGTCTCACTGTCAGTGCTCTGCTGGGACAGTGCTCGTGTCCATCCTGCAGGAGTTCAGGACCCACATGCTGACTTGGCCCTGCCTCCGAAGGCCACTGGGTTCACTGGCCTCCCCAGCACAGAGGTGCAGACCGGCCTGCACCTACCTTCTGGGGAGCAGGGGGCTGGGGCCAAGGGCGTAGCATGGAGAGGAGCTGAACCTGCAGCCTGACCTCCTCCAAGAGGCAGAGTCGCTGCAGCAGCGGGGACAGCAAAAGCCACTGTCTCACCTGGAGGCTGCCAGTCGAGGCTGAGCTGCATGGCGCTCGCACGTTCTGCCTGGCAGGGAGAACTGTGCATAGGACAGGGTTGGAGCTGTTTTATACCTGGCAGAGCCCGCTGATGCGGGAGGCGGAAGAAGACGTGTGTGCATGGGACACTGATGTGGTTGGCACAGCAGGTGGCGTGGGGGACCCTGAATCGCAGTCCCGCCTGGGGCTCCCGGGCATCAGGCTGAGCTTGAGTCTGCCATCTGAGGCGCCGTGAGCACGGCAGTGCTGCCCTGGAAGTGGCTCTGTGGGGAAGGCCACTCGGCGCCAGCTCCCGGGGCCCGCAGTCTAACTTCAGGGAAGGAGGCCTGGCTTGCAGTCCACTGGGCTCTGCCTCCAGGACCACGGGGAAGCTACTTCATGCGGGCCTGAAGAAGGTTTAAAACCACTGCTCGCACTCACTTATCTGCTAATTCATTCTTGTGGTACTGGGGGTCGAAACCGGCGCCTTCGTGCTCAGTTACATCCCCGGCCCTTTTTAAAAATTCTGAGACAGGGCCTTGCTGCGTCACTCAGTTACCAGGCTGGGCTCCCAGTTAGGATCCTCTTGCCTCAGCCTCCCAGAGTGACGGGATTACAGGTCACACCCAGTTTAGAAATGCACATATTCCATCAGCCAGCACCGGGACCTGGGGGATTTGAACCAAGGATGTGATGCTGAGCCTGGCAGGGAGCAAGCCTGCCACTCCCCAGGCACAAAGCAGAGCCTGCAGTGTCTGCTCCCCAGGACCCCGAGGGTGTAGCAGAAAGGCCCCCGCTCGTTTTCCGGGGGCCAGGGGAGAGCATTCCAGCAGAGCCATCCATTTCAATTCCCCTCCTCCCACCGCAGCAGGCCTGCTCTTTTATGGATCCAGTGGGAATATTTTTCATTATCTTCCCTCTCAATTTAATTAATCCACATTCCGTAATGAACCTTGAAGTTTCAATTAAACACATCATTACTAATCAGCACAGAGCGGGTGGTAGTTGGCGGCGCCTTGTAGCCGCGTGGGGTGTGTGGCTGTGCCAGGCCACTCATGGCAACCTGGGCAGGACACACCCTGCCCTGCCCCGAAGGAGGACCCAGGGGTGTCCAGCCTGTCGCCCCTTCTTGGAAGAGGCGGAAGTGACCCGTCTGACGGCCCCTGAAGGAGGGCTGCTCTGGGCCCCTCCGCAAAGCTGGCGAGGCCCACCTTGCCGCTGTCACCCTGAGGCCTTTCACGGGGCCCTGGCCCTCCTCTCCCCTCCTCCTGCTTGCTCCTGTCACACCCCCATCATGAGGTCCTGCCTTCCACAGGCCCTGAAGCAAGTCCCTGAGCTGACCACAGACTGACTCCTCTGAAACCCTGAGCCAGATGAAGCTCCCCCCCGTCTAGGCTGCTCGCCTCAAGTACGTCGTCACAGCCACATCGCGCTGACAGACCCAGGTCACAGGATGGACTTGGTTCTCACCTCGGTCACCTATGGGGCAACCACTGACTCACGTGGATTTAGACACACGTATTACCTGAAGCCTGGCGGAAAGCCACCGGACTGGAAGGCCCCTCTGTGGTGCAGCCTGCCCGAAGGACAGCAGCTCCTCCTGCTCCAAGTCCCGTTCCCTCGCCTGTCTTGGCCACCATCTCATCTAGCGGGGCTCACAGGGTCAGCAGTCACCCACTTGCAAACTCCTCCACCCTCCGCCGCCGTGGCACCTTCCTGGGGACACTCCCGGTGATGCGCATCCCGTGTGATAGTTAACTGACTCTGTCTACTTGAGGAAGAAACGCCCAAACAGATTGGATCAGCATAGTTCTGGGTGTGGCTGAGGGGATTTACTGAGGACAGCAGACCCACCTAGGCGGTTCGCCACCTGGATGACGTCAAGGGGAAATGAAGAACGAAGGATCATTTTTGTTTCCTCAGAGGCGCTCTGGTCCTTGCCTTCGCCTTGGACATGGTCTCCTGGTCTCCAGCGCAGACCCTTCAGCTCCCATCGCAGACCTTCTGGTCTCCCAACGTGGACTCCCACAGGACACCACAGTGAGCCCAGGCCTTCGACTGCGTCCTTCGGGTCTCCATGGTGCAGACCGAGCCTCTGTGCTCTTCCACACCCCGCTCAGCGGTCGGCCATCGTAGGCCGACCTCGTAAATCTTCCGTCTTTGTACATCTTGCATTCAATCTGTTTCTCCAGTAAGCAATGATATATCCCAAAGGAACCCAGCTCTTCCCTTTCCTGCTGTAGTTTAAGCCCCCAGTCTCAAGTGGCCTGCTTGTGTCCAGCCTGTCACCCTCCTGAGGGGACATCTTCCTCTTCAAACTTCTCCCTCCTCACCTCCTCCTCCCTCCTCATTCTGCCTCCTCCTCTCACTTTCCCCCCTTTGGTTTTGTACGAGGACTCTCCTCTTCTACTGAGGAAACCGAAGCTTCCAGAAACTTCTTCATCATTATCGTTGAGATCTATGGCCTCCCTGCTGCTGGCTTCTGTCACATGTCTTTTCCCTTTTTTCAAGAGGATGGCTCTGTGCTGGGACTCCCACTCCTTGTGTGTGACAAAGCCCAGGGCTCTCCTGCCCTTCTGCCCATCTGCCTCATTTTGCTTCTCTGGCTTTGTGGGCCCTCAGTGGTCCTGCTCAGTGGCTGCTGCCTCTGGATTGGGCCCTGCGGTCTGGTCGGCCCATCTTCCAGAGTGGAGACCTCTGCTCAGTCCCTGCCTATGCCGGCAGGTCCAGGCACCCCCCTCCTTAGCTCAGGGGCCATTTCCTGCCTCCGTGGTCCCAGCACATTGAGCGCCTTCTTCCCACACATGTGGCTGAGAGTGGGCTGTCTGTCTCGCTCTGGGATCAGGGTACGAAGCCTGGCTTTGGCTCTGGTTTATGTGATGTGATAAAAATCATGGGAGAAAACCCGTCTGCAGACTGTCCTGTGCCCGCAGCGCACCCCTCCACCTGCTGCGCTGGGGTTGCCGGCTTCTGCTCCTTCTCCAGAGTTGGCCTTTGGCCACGTGGACACTGGGAGGGGCACATGTTCCACGGAAACACAAAGCCCCCTGCAAGATGGGCTGAGAGATGAGGACCCCTCCCCCAGCAGCCTGGCTGCAACCAACCTCGCACTGTTTCCCTGAGCTGGTGGGCAATGGGGACTTTGGTGCCCAAGTGTGCCCCAGCCAGTCCCTGCAGCCAGCGACGTCACAGAGCACATTTTCCCACACGTGCTGGAGACGCAGCGACACAGGGACAGCAGCGTGAGCATCGCCTGCACACTTCCCTTTGCATTTCGGTTTGTATTTTTTATATCACCTGCATTTTATATGTTGAAATGGTATCTGAGGAAGAGTTACGGTGAGAGTAAAATACCACAGTAATTAATATATTCAAGGAAGCTGTTAGTTTTATGTATGTCAAGAACTTTCAAATGGTTAAATAAATAGGAAACTAGATTGGCAGTTATTATGAACATGTATTTAAAGAGTACGGTGTGGGCCACACTGGAGAGAATGGCATGTTCTTTCCACATAAACATTTCAATAATAATGACATAAGGCAGAACAATAGGCAATAGATTCCATTATAATTTTAGGCCTCGTAGGGGGGAAGATACTAACTTTTATCGAAACTAGACAAAATAACCTTTGGGAACTATATTCACCTTTTAGGGTTTTTCTTTTCTTTTTTTTTTTTGTCCAGTACTGGGGTTGAACCCAGAGCCATTACACTGAGCTGTATCCTCAACCCTTCTTTAATTTTTATTTGAGACAGGGTCTCTCTAATTTATTAAATGCCAAACTGGGCTCCAACTTGAGATCCTCCCGCCTCAGCCTCCAAGAGTGCTGGGATTATAGACATGTGTTACCATGCCAGGATTAAATTTTAGTCTTTAAGCAAAGCTTTTCTTGACATTCTTTGCATTTTACTGAGTTGAGTTAAAAACAGAATGTCAGTGTTTCCCCTTATTCCATGAAGAAGGAAATACGAAATCATATCTATCAACAAGTGTGACAAAGAAATATCTTCAGTCCAGAAATTACACACATGATGAAGAATTCAAAGAAAAGAGGAGCAAAGGGGACTCTGGGGCGGGGGCTGCCGTGCAGAGCTGGGGGCCTGTGTCCTTGGGGTGCCGTGGCCCGAGGTGTCCCTCTGGGCTGGCAGCTGCACTCCCAGTGTCCGCACACTGCAGCTAGGTCTGGTTACTAGGTCAGACGATGGACGCACACCCACTGGGGTAGCGCTATTTTGAGGGTGCTCGCACTCGACACTTCTTTCCCATGGAGGTGCTGGGGGGGCCTCTGCGGCTGCCAGGGAGGATGAATCAGGTCTTGGAGGGCGTGGAGAGGAAGTCAGGCATCATAGTTCCATGCACCCTGGGAGCCTGGCCCAGGACCAGGGCATTGGGAAAACAGGTGAAATCCAAATAGCCTGTAATTTAGCTAATGTGATTGCACCAGGGTCAACTTCTTCCTTTTGATCATTGTACTGGGGTTGTGCAAGGTGTGAACATTTGGGAAAGTTGGCAAAGGCAGCTCAGCACACAGCGTGCTCTCGTCTGCAGGTTTTTTAGGTGTCTGAAATTATTTCAAACTGGAAAGATTACAAAAAGTAGTGTTATTGACACATAAGCACAGAGAAACTCTCTCACTTCGTCCTCCCTCAGCCCACAAGGCTGCCTCAGCACCCTTTTTATAGCTGAGGAGAGGAGACTTAAAGGAGGGGTGGGAAAGGATGGGTGGGACGAGAGTGTGGGCCTGGGGAGTCCACTGCTGGCCACCTGGCTCCCTCCTACTGGGACCGCAGGAGCTCCCCAAAGAGGAAGCCCAGGACGACCCCAAAGCCACACATACAGCCCTGACCTGACCTGCGTGGGGTTCACCCCGGTCCCACACCAAGCCCCTGTGAAGGTGGCACCTGTGCTGGGCTCAGTCCTCCTCTGTCCCTGCCAGTCCTTGGCTCGGACAGCCTAGCCGTGTGCTGCTGGACCCTCGTCTCCTGTCTCATCTCTGAAGGACCCGGAGAAAGGACAGCAATCTTATCTCTCATGCCTCGTTACCCCCCTCCCTGCAGGTCGCTTTGGATTCGCCTCAAAGCTGAGGGCTGCTGGCTGGCGCAGAAGAGAGGAGGGCGGTTGCCCAGGAGCCAGGAAGAGAGGGACCGTGCCTCAGTGGCTGCACACTGCCATGCCATCCCCACGGGGCCTGGGGCTCTGTGTGGAAACTGCTCTTGGGTCAGTCACACTTGGTTCCTAAATTCTTTCGTAGCTGTTTGTTGTATTTTTTTTCTGCTGTGGTTTATGAGACAGGGTCTCACTGTGTTGTTCAGGCTGCCTTGAGCTCACCGTGTGGCCCAGGCTGGCCTCAAACCCGAGCTCAAAGGGATTCCCCCGCGGCACGCTGGGGTCACCGGCTTGCCCCTCCGCTCTGGACTAACTCGGCTATCTCGACGCATACACTGCCTCCCTGGGCGGGATGCTGGGCTCCTCTGAATTCAGGAGCTGAAACCTGACCCCTGGGGGACGGTGCTGGACTGGGGCCCTGTAGGTGGGGACGGCGTGAGGGCGGAGCCTATGCGTGTGCCCTCGCGGAAGAGCACCCTGAGGGCACCGCGGGGAGACGGCACCCCCGGGCCAGGCCACGGCCCTCGCCAGCCCCAGTCGGCTGGTGTCCTCCGCGGATGCTGCTTCCACAAAGCTGCAGCCAGAATGCCCAGGCCGCCCTCAGTGGAGAACTGGCGAAGAGCTGCGGAGAGATGCGGCCGGGTGGAGTGGGGGGACCCCTGGAGAGACCTGGTGCTGTCAACCTAGAACCAGGGCCCACCGGCTGTCCCAGTGCACCCTGTGGGAGGGCAGAGTCTGAGGCAGCCGGGGAGAGCTTTGGCTGAGGTGCGAGGAAGGGCTGGACAGCGGTGTGCGACATTTCCCAACCTGCGTTCAGGAAGATCTGGGCCAAGCTCACTCAGTTTATACAGATTTCGCGAGTTCCGCATCCCAGGGCCACGTCTTCTCCCCCATTCCCACCTCCGGCTCCCCACAGGCACACAGTGGAGACTTCCAGGCCCTCTGGCCACCCTTCCTCTCAGGCAGACCTGTGGTCACACCCTGCCTTTGGGGACGTTTGTCACAGAATGGATCTTCGTGTGTCCTGAGACTTGCAGCCACCGGCTCTGCTGGCCGTCTCGATGCTCCTGGCCGCATCTGTAGGTCTGCGTGTGAGAGCAGGGGAAGCAAGCGGCCGCTGCCCCCTCATTGTCTTAGCCTTGCTTTCCGAGCAGGTAGCGAGGGCACGTTCCATCTCAGTTGAGCCAAGGACGAGGGAGCAAGTCTGAGTCCTCCGTCCCCAGGGAGCCATTCTCCTTGGCATCTGCCTCCGGTGCTTGACACTGTCACAGTGACACAGGCAGAGCGTCTGATTCCAGACCATACGGCCCCACCTGCCCTTCTCTGGCTCCTTCGCTACTTGATAGGGAGCAGGGAAGAGAGGACAGCACAAAGAGGAGCATGCCGAGATGGATGGATGTCCAGCAAGGGGTCTGGGCTCCGGAGCCACAGTGGGATGTGCAGTGGACAGAGGACTCAGTGGCCTGCAGCTGGGCCTCCTTCCCACAGTGCATCTCTGTCTTCCTTCTCTGCAGCCCAAGCGTGGGGGATGCCAAGGGGCCGAGGTGGGCAGTCAGGAAGAGCGCAGGCCTGGCAGGCCGACAGTGGAGCACAGTCTCTGCGGTTTGTCCAGTGTAGCTGGAGGAAGTTAGGTTGGGGCCTCTTCACCATCGCTGGCTAGGAAGCAGGTACTGAGTGCTTGTCCTCCATATGCAGAGCGGGGCCACGCAGATCCCGTTCATCCGCAGGAGCCATCAAGGACCTTTACGCAGGCTGGACGCCTGGACCGACTGGACTCTGAGCTCAGGGAGGATTGGAAAATATTAAAAACAAAATAGCAGGAGCTGCGTGCCCTTGGGTGGTTGCAAATGGAGGAATGAATACTCTTATTAAAAAAGATGAGCAATGAAGATCTTGCCTTGTCAGACTTTGAAGCCTCAAGCTACAAAATTAAAATAGTGTGGACCAGCTCAGGACTGGACCAACAGATTTGATGAATAGATTAGGAAACCCAGAAGCAAATCCAAGGGTCCTTAATAATTTACTACATTATTAAGGTGATATTTCAAATCAGTGGTACAAGAATTGATTATTCAATAAGTGCTCTGTGACATCTACCTAAGCCTTTGGGGAGGAAAGCAAAGCTAGATTCTCTGCTTCACGTCTTACACAAGACGGGTTAACGCTCTAAGTCTACAGATTCAGACAAGAGGCAGGCGCACGGAGAGGGACAGGCCAACCCAACACACTCTCAGCTATGGCACTGCCCAGGTCTACAGAGGCCTGGAGCAAACAGAGGACCCATTGGGGTGCACTGGGCTGGGGCAGGGGACTGGGTTTATAACCTTCCACCCCTGGCCACTGGATAAGCACCAAAGGAGGCAGGACCTTGTTGAAGCTGCTGTTTCTAGCCAAGGTCCTTTGGCCAGGAGAGGTCTGGGGCCATCAGAACACCTACCACAAACTCTCAGTAGACACTGGAAGACAGTGGACACGCTGCAGTGACCAGACAACGAAACAGATCTCTGATGTGCTGTAGAAGACCAAGTGGACGACTCTCCTTGAATGCAGGACTGTTGCCTCCGCATTATTTAAACCAGGCCCTGCCTCATGTACTGATATGCACAGAGCTGGCTATGCCATTTCCTTCTCCCTTCAACTGGCTCTAAGCGATGCAAATAAGGCTGGCTGAGGGACTGATAAGTAATATTCAAGGCTGACCCACAATGTCCTGTTTCCTCACATTTTGTTCCTGGTAAGACGGTTGAATACAGCAGGATGGCAGAGGCAGTCAGCTCCAGGAATGTCAGCTGGGTACCAGCCTTAAAATAGGAGGTGATGACTTCCCAGGGTACAGAAGTTTCCATATGAGAAACTGAAGCACCAGCCTCCTAAATTCATCCATATGCGACCTCAGTTGAGTTACGCAGACTGGGTCTTCTGCATGTCTTTCTCCCCGCATACTGCAGAGGTGCTTGCTCTCCACCCAGCAAGCTCAGCTCACCTTGCTCATGTAGCTCCTGCCTTCCTCACTGTCAATCAACCTTGAACCACTCCCTTCTTCATCAGATAATAAATTCTGGGTGAGGCATTGGACCAAGGTCTTTTGTCTATATATCCTCACTTGAATTGGACTTAGGACCCCTTGGCTGCCCATAACTTTGAATATGTCTTGGTGTCTTTGCTTTCACTGTGGGTTGCATTGGAGGAGGTAGATTGGAATTAACTTGCCAGGATTCCAGTAGTGTTTCAATGGGATTCCAAGTATAACTTTTCAGATTTGAGGAGGACTGGAAAAGGGATTATAATATTTGGATTACAATAATGTATGAAATTATTACAAGACATTTACCAGATCACTAAAAGAAACCAAATATTCTTACAGAAAGATGGAGAGAAGAACAAGCAATTCATCAAAAGAAACTGTCCAGATGGGCAGTTAAGACATAGAAACAATATTTAGCCTCCCAGATCATGAAAAACATTGTTGAGGTAGCAAAGATTCTTTTTCAATGATACTTGCAAGGGATGATTAGGAATCTAGTAGGTCCTTGGGCTCTGCTGGTGGGTGGTAAGGACACCCAGCTTTTCTAGAAGGCCACTTGCTTGAAGGCACTAAATACCTGTACACTTCTGCACAGGTGGGAACTCAGCTCCATTTATTAAAAAAAAAAGACAACCTTTTTTTGCTGCTGTCCCTATTTCTGGACCTTGCAATGTACCTTGGTCAGCTGATCTTTGTGCCAATTTCACACTTGCCTGATTATTATAGCTTCATAACAAGTCTTGATATTTGCTATCTTTGTTCTTGTTTTTCAAGGTTGACTTGGGGCTTATGAGTTTCTGAATCAGCTTGTCAATTTCTGCAAAAAATCCTGCTGTGATTTTTATTGGGGTGCGTTGAATTCACAGATTAATTCAGGGAGAGCTGCCTTCTGCAAAGAAAAACTTTCCATTTTTTTTTTTTAAAACGTTTAGAAGTTTCTCTCAATAATGTTTTGTGTACTTTCAACAGGAGGTCCTATACCTCCTTTGTTACACCTATTTTTATTCAGAACGTCTTTAATTTTTCTCAGTAATATTTTGTAGATTTCTGAGTAGAAGTTTTTGTGCAGCTTTTGTTAGATTTATTCTCAGACACTTGATGTTTTTGATGCTATTATAAATGCCATCTTTGGTACATTTCTTTTATTTGTGTGTAACTCACATAGAAATACAGTTGAGTTTTTGCATACTGACTTTATATCCAACAAGTTTATCAAGTTCACCTAGTATTCATAGTAGTTTGTCTTTAAATTCTTTCAGATTCATAAGTATGTGAAATACGTTCTAATTTTCATATGATCAAATTAGTTAATGTTTTCTTAATAGTCTTGGGCTTTGCTAAGAGACTGGAAAATCCCTTCCCTGTACCAAGATTATAAAAACATCTGTTCTTTTTCTAGTAGGGCTTTTAACCCTTATAATTTGGTAGATAGTGCATAAAACTTGTCCTCTTTTTCAAATGGCTTTATGCAATTTTTATGTGTTTCACTTTTTCTGCCTAAACAAATGAATTATTTTGACAGAGTAAAAATTCCTCTTGGAATTTTCATTGGTATTGCAATGGATCTTATTTAAGAATTATTGTCAGTTTTACAGTGCTCGCAGTTGCCATGCGCGTACATTTGCATTCATGCAGGTCTTCAGCTCATTTCTCTTAACATATGGTTTGAAGTGAAGCAGTTAGAGGAAGCGCGAATAGCAAAATGTTGGTGCATGTTGATGCTGAATGACGGGCCCCCAGGAGCACGTCGCTCTGTCTTCCTCACTCTCATACACATCTGAAAGTCTCCAACGTGAAAGCCAGAGCAGCCGTCTGCCCACTGACCTCGCTGTGTGCTCTCGTGGGGTGCACACCTTCCTTCTGAAGGCCGGCCTGCCTGCTTGCTACGCTGTGAGCTGGCTCGCTCTCAGTGCGCCTCTGCTATCATTGTGCTGTCTTTATGAACCGTAAAGTGGCAAAGCAGAGGTTGAGCGTAGCCCTCCACTCATTGATTCATATAAATGGAACACAAAAATTCCTGAGTGCTTCTCAATAATTCATGGCTTCATAAACATGGAAATTCATTTTGCTGCGTCTCCGGGAGACTGCTGCACTCAAATGGACTAAAATCTCCTGGGAGCCCAAAGGTGCAGCCCTGCTGCCTAAGGACTGAGCATAGAGCTGGGGACACAAATGGCTTCCTGTGACTTTGCCTCACATTTTCCCAGACTCCATGGGGTCACTGCAATGAGCCTTCTTAGAGACTGGTGGAGCTGGCTCACTTGGGACACTTGCCAAGATCCTGAGGGTCCCTCCGACTGAAACCAACCGCCACGAGGCACAGGCAGGCCAAGGGCACTCAATGACTTCCTTTTTCAGCAGGACCAGCAGTGAAGGTCAACAGGTCCAAGATGCTCCTGATCTCCCCTGGAATGATAAGCACTTGCATCTAAGTCCCTGATGCCAAGACCCCCACGTGTGTCCCCAGCGTGGTGGAATGGCGTGCGGGGTTCTGGGAGCTCCCCGCTGCCTCTGGTTCTTCTACCTGCTGTGTGTGCAGTCTCAGGCAAGAATCCTACATTTCAGAGCAGCTATTTTGTTATATCAAAGATTCCTCTTGCACTATGTGCCTGAGAGAGCATTTGCGAGATTATGTACACACAATAGATTTGTGTAGATTGGCACTGATGTGTGAATTGTGTGTTTTTTACTCATCAGTGTTGTGGCATGGCATGATAGAGACCATGTTTGCCATGGGAGTGCAGGAAAGGGAAACCAAGGTAACACGGATGGTGTGCTGTGCGGCAGAGAGAGGGGAGACCTAAGTTCCTCGGAGCAGCCTCAGTCAGTGCGATAGGAGCTGCCTTTCTCAGTGCGGAGGACACATAATAAAGCAGCACTGGTGCTCTAGCTTGGGAGGGTCCCCAGGTTG
>RJWT010027892.1:0-15367 GCA_004365215.1 Cuniculus paca
AGAGTCCCACAGAGATGCTGCTTCAGCAGGTCTTTTTCTATAGTGGACCATGCAGTAAAAGCTTTTGCCTTCAGGTGCCTAGGTCTCCTCAGAACTACTGGGCTTTGCTATTGTGCTGTGTGAGCAGCTGCAAACCCTTTTTACTCAGGTGAGTGTGGCTGGATGTGGCCAGGCTGTGGTTTACCAACCCCTGCCTTCTCTCTCCTGACCTGGTTGGGGCATTGAATGCAACTTTGCCTTGTTGAAATGTCATAGTCACTTTGAATAGCTTTTTACTATGCATCCTGATGCTCTAAAAGCTAGGTAAAAATTCATGTTAGTTCCCTCCTTGAAATCATCAGGAATACTTTCAGTCCAACGCATTCCACGACTGAGTTTTTATTCTTTGGTTACACAGCGCCAGGACAAACATCTTACTGACAAGGTATATCTAATCTCTCTCTCCTTTCTCTCATATTTGTATTATATATATTTACAGGAAGATTTTCCCTAGATACATAATTTATGACAAAACATATCAAACGTCTTAACAGCTAATTTTTCATGTTAAAATGATAAATTGCTTTTTAAAATGCCCATTAAAAACATTTTCTAATTTTCTTATAAGGAGTGTACAGTAATTTTATTCTCCGGGGAAAAAATAACACAAATAGCCCCTTTTCAGTTATTTTCATCTTCGTATTTACAGAGAGGAAGAAGAAAGTGAGGAAAGAATGTTGAGAATTCTGTGTTTGAGGAGACCCAGAGGGAGTTACTAGAAAGGAACCAGCATCCCGTGCTCCCCATAATCAGTTATTACTAAGCAGGGGTGCTGGAAACACTGGGGAAGCATAAAGATATCATTGGATTTCCTGCCTGGGGTTCCTCAAGGGAGAAATCAAGGAGTGGAGGAGAAGTGGGGGCTGGTGGGCGACTTTCCCACACCCCATGTTCAGAGGAGGAGGAAGAATGAGATTGCTTTTGATATTTGAAGGCAGGAAAATGAGTATTCAAAATGAGCTCCAACTGCATTTCTGTTTTTCCTTATGTTAGGAGATTATCAACATACTTCTATTTCTCCAGCCTATGTGAATTTCAAACAGTAGATTTTAAATGGGGAGAGATGAAGAGTGAAAGAGGCTTGGGAATGAGACCTGGTCCTGGCCACAGAGACCCTGCAAATTAATTTGAATTTTGTCCTGAAGCCCATGAGAACTACAGAGAATGTTTAATACTGAGACTAACTGGAGAAATATAATAGTTCATATTCACATGTGCTAAGAGCTCTTCTAGTTTAATTTTATGTGCACTGACTCTTTTAATCCTCATAAGAAAAATGCTATTATTATCTGTTTTGCAGACGGGAAATCTAGGACTTGAGATAAGTTAAATGCTTTGCCCCAGTCATGTGCCCTGTAAGTGATGGGACTAGAGTTTGAATCCAGGTAGAATGGTGCTCCAAGTCCAGTGCCAGTTTTGATCATCAGGAGCTCATAATTTCCTCTGTTCTGCTTCTGTGGTGAGTCCTTCCTTATATCTCCAGCCCACCTTCTCTCCGGAGCTACAGTCCTGCTTTTCTAGTGGTCTGTCCACGTGCCTGTGTGGATTTCCTTTATCTTCTCACATTCACCATGCCTAAGACTGAGCTCATGCTCACCCCTGAAATCTGGACTTCTTCATTTCTGCTTAAAAACATGACCACTCTTGGTTAATCCTCTCCTGTCCTGCCTGGGGTTAATTTTGGAGCCAAGGATCCATGGTATTTTGCTTTCTCTTCCTGGGCCACTGACAGCAGGTGAATTATCCTGGGGGCACTGGAAGTCTGGGCTGCCATCAAAAGCATGGTCATCTAGGTTCCCAAAATATACTTTCAGCATTCTGTTAGGCCAAAGGCCACCAGGAGTCAGGAGGCTGTGGGGACTCCCTGGGGGTAGAGACTGACTTTGAGAATTCTTTGGCAGGTTGCTATAAAAGTTAGTGACTTACTGCTCTAAAGCCTGTGGCCCATCAACTAGGTCAGTGGTGGCAAACATGCCACAGCAGACTATTTGTATCATTGAAGGCTCTAAAAGGTTCACCATCACTAACTTAGGTCATTGGGCCTGGAAATCCCCTTGAATGACACATGGGAAAGGTACTGGATTAGGTGTTAAGAGACTCGAGTTCTAATCCTGACTTAGTTTTCTGCACATTCAGCCACTCTGTAGACAATGAGAAGAAAGAATCCTTCAGTCTGTCCCTTCATCTATGGAATGAAAGTGATAGACTGTGATGCCAAAGCTCCCCGAAGCTCCAGAAATCCTATGATTTTATATCCTTATTAGAACTCAGACCAAGGATGTTCAATGTCAGTTACGCCTGAAATTGGCAGAGCCATCTTAAGCAGTGTATTTGTTAAAATAGAGGAGTTAGTTGGTTCTTCTTATGCCTTTTTATAACTCCTTGACCCTAAAGCTGACTTTTATCCCTGCTATTCCGTTACCTGTTTACCCAGAGAACTATAACCAACAAATAATGCTGAATGCAAAGAGTTTTGGCTAGATTGGCTTCTCAGCAATTAAACCAAACAGCTCCCCTCAGGCTATGTTTTGCCTTTTCTCAGTCACTGTGGTATCAAAGACAAACTTCTCCCATAGCAATGGGTCCCCTTGCCAATTTGTGCAGGTAGCGAGCTGCCCTTTTCCCTGGCAAGGGAGATCTTCTCATGAAAGGAAAGTCTCACCAGTTCTATTATTATTTTTTAATGAAAATATTTGGAATCATTTATTTGATGACTTCTCCAGGGTTTGGTGGAGTGAGGACTAAGAGGGCTTTTTGGGACATGCATGGCCTCCTGGTCATTAGGGGAGGACAGTTGTCTTAGTTACTTTTCTCTTGTTGTTGAGACAAAATACCTGATGCCCAAATTGAAGCAAGGAAAGGTTTATTTATCTTACAGTCTTTGCAGGTTTTAGTGCATACTCAGCTGGCTCCAAGGCAGGGCCTATGGGTAAGGGCAGCTGTTCATGGCGACCACAAATGACAAGAGCAAAAAGGGTCTGAGTGCTTCCAAACACTGGGACTCATTCTTTATTGCAAATACTTTAAATCCCATTTTTCCATCTCTTATTGACAGCAGCCACTTTCACTTCTCTGCCACACTCCAGAACAAATGGCACTTTGGAAGAGATTAGATCTAGTTGTACACCTCTGGACATCATTCCTTAGATACATAGGAAGTAGGCAAAGGAGCTGGGGGAAGACACTGTTTGAATCCTGAGGTTAGGAAGAAGATTGAGAATCCACCACACACACACACACACACACACACACACGCACACACACACACATGCAGGAAGAAGTACAGGTAAAGGCTTGGCAATTCTGTGACTCCCTTGGGACAAGTACCTCCTATAGTTGTCCTTTTTTCTTTGTACATTCTTAAGTTCCTTTTCTCTACTGTGAGCTGCGTATTCTCTAGTAAGTATCAAATATTTGAAAAGCAAGATCTTATTCCTCAGGCTAAGTTGAATAGCACACATTTCTTAAGCTTATCTTCAAATTTTTAAAGGTATACTTTAGACATCTGATGAATTGTCAGTTTCTGCTAATTCCCAGGACTTTCTCCTTTCATAATGTTTCTCAAATTGTGAAGATTCCTCTCAGATGACCTCTGACAGAATTCAGGAAGATATACTTGTTTGTCTAAGAGCCCCAAGTCACTGTTAACTACCCAAAGATCGCTTATGTGGCATCATAAGGAACCATCATCCTGACCACCATGAGCCATAAACAGCAATGAGGACAACAGAAAAGCTACAAACAGCAGACAGAAGAATCAGACAGGGTCAGTTCTAAGAGGAAACCAGTCATGCTGTACACCGCCATAGCCCTGAGACAACCCATGGGTTTAAAATACCACAAAATCAATCACTGATTTTCATAATGGTGACCATAAGTCAACTGAAAAATGTGCTCTTGACAAGAGGTCTGCTCAGGATCATGTGTGGAGAGCTGGAGGAGTGTGTTTCTTACTCCCGAATACCTTTCAATCAAACTCATGCAAGAATATTTAGTCTTGGCATGAAAAGAGGCCAGTTAGCTAGACTATTTATGAATGTACATGGTCAGAAAAATGTAAGTCCAGAGTTGTTTTTGTTAACTCGTTTGAAAAGACCAGAAAAGCAAGAATAAAGAGAAAGGGGAGTCCCCACGGTAATTAGGGAATCACTGAGGACTGGAAAGAGGCCGGAAGGATTTGCCTGAGTGTGGACTTCTATTTTCCATAGAAATTTATTTTGAACACTCAAGTTGAAGATTTGCAGCCACCTCTGGATTAAAAATGGTACTGTGAATACTGATGTGCATCCTAGGATTAACACGGGAAATCAAAATAGGAGTTTCTACCTCAAAGCACAGCTCCATTGCCTGGACTGAGGGTCCTGGCTTCTAGCATGGGCTGTCTTTCTACTGCCTGGACATCAGGCTTTGGGGACCAAGGCGACATCTCAGCAAAGCCATTAGTCTGAAATGATGCCTGTGTCCAACAACTTATTCAAGGTTGTTGATAAGTTTGTCCTTTATCAGATTTACTCTTTTGTTTGTTTGGATCTTAATGAAACATTGAGCTTTGGCTCTTCCCTTATTGAGGTCATGCACTAGAACAAATCTAAGCTCCATGGAGTTCTGTAAGTGTTCTTAACTCTTCTTTCACGGCTTACTTAACAAATACCTATTGAGTGCCAACTATGTGCCAGGCGATGTTCTAGACCTGAAGAAACAACCCAGGCTTCCTTCTCTTCTGATCGCCTCTCCTAAGGACATGGGAGGCTTGTATAGAATGTACTTTTCGTTTATAACTGAAATGAAATCCAAGACCCAGTGAAATGTGAAGCCAAAACAGATAACCAAACAGAGGAAAGAGGGCCCGGCTGTGACAAGGGGCTCCACCATGAGTGCTGCCCAGAGCTGGCTGTGCATCAGAGTTAGCAGGGAGCTGTTTGAAAGCCAGAATCTAGGGCTGGCCAGGTCCCATCCTTTCCAGGGCTGATGTCAGGAGGCTCCATTTCCTGAAAGCTTCACAGGTGGTTCAGAGGAGGCCTGTCCAGAGCAGCTTCCTGAAGCTGTTCAGAAACCACTAAGTTGGAGCCTCAATGGACACAGCCTGAGAACAGGAAAGCAGTTTCAGGTGAGTCATTTGAGGAGCATTTACAAAGGGATACTTTGCAACCGTGTGGTCAGGCTATCCTTTGGGGTGCAGAGCACTGAGGTGCGGAAAGTAAACCCCTGAGCCTGAGGAAGCCAGAGGAGTACAAGATCCATGATCTTCATCTGAGAAGTGCAGCCAGCTGGTGTGAGCCCAGTCACCTGGAATCCAGAGGACTGTGCAGCCAGTGGCTGGAGACCACATTGACCAGCCTTCTGGGGCCCAAGGAAAAGAGGAAAGATGGAGAGCAAACCTGGAGGAGACATAAAGACATCAGCCCGAGGCTCTGGTCAGCTGTAGGAACATATGAAAATGCAGTGATCCCCCAGAGTTAGACTAGACAATATGTACCTAAGATTTCATGTAAGATGAGTATCCTGAGCCGACTAACACAGTGCCTCTCATTGTCTCTACATAGGACCCAGGGACAATGAAATGGCGGATTTTTTTTTCTTTTTTACTTTTGTGTTTTGATAGTCATTCATATTTATCAACTACTCACTATATACCACGTGTTGTGATCATTTTAGTTTTTTTGGTCCTAGCAATTCATTTTTTATTAGTTTATGTTAATAACACATAATAGCTATGCTTGTTTTAGACAACTGGTACATGCACATATCTTGATTGTTTTTATCCTTTTATCCCCTTCTCTTCTACCTCTCCCTACCCCTAATTCCCTTCCCTAGCTCCAAAAAGTTTGCCTTCTTTTTTTACTACCATCTCTTATTTGTGTGTATGTATGTATGTATGTATGTATTTATTTATTTATATTTTAGTTTTCTCACATAAGAGAAACTATGCAATACATAATTTTATATTGGAGCTCCAGGGGTAGAATCATTGATTGTGGTAGAATCACTGATTGTGTGGTACTTATATAACTTCACATTTCTGACTTATTTCCCTTAACATTATGGTTTCAAGATTTACCCATTTTCCTACAAATTACATGAGTTCATTCTCCCTTATGGCTGAAGGATATTCTCATTTCTTTATCCATCAGTCTGTTGGTGGGTATCTAGAGTGTTTTCAGAGCTCAGTGATTGTGAATTGGGCTGCTAGAAACATGGGTGTGTGTGTGTATCACTATAGTATGATGCCTTTCATTCTTTGGAAAATATACCCACACTAGAAGCATAGTTGCCCAAATGGAATTTCTATATTTAGCTTTTAGAGGAATTTCCATATTGATTTCTATTATTTACATTCCCACCAACAATGAAGAAAGATTTCTTTCCCCCTACAGCCTTGCCACCATTTGTTCTGTTTGAATTCTTGATGATGGCCATTCTGACCATGGTAAGACACAATTTCGATTTGCTTTCCCCTAATGGCTAATGGTGATGAACATTTTTCTATCTACTTATTGACCATTTGTACTTGTTCTTTTGAGAAGTCTCTGTTCAGCTCATTTGTCAATGCTTCGATTGGGTCATTTGTGTTTGGAAGGTTTTTTATTTCTTGTTATATTCTAGGCATTAGTTCCCTATCAGAAAAGTAGCTGATGGTTTTTTCCATTCTATTGAATTTTTCACTCTGTTGATTGTTTCCTTTCTTGTGCAGAAGCTTTTTAATTTGATATGGTCCTAATTGTTGATTCTTGATATAATTTTCTGTGCTGTTGGAGTTCTGTTCAGGAAGTCCTTGACTGTGCCTATGGCTTCAAGAGTTTCCCTTATGTTATCTCTAACATTTGGAAATTTGTTTTAAATTTAGGTCTTTGATTCATTTTGATTTGATTGTAGTTCAGTGTGAGTGATATTGACCTAGTTTCAATCTTCTACATGTGGATAATCAATTTTTCAAGCACCATTTGTTAAGAGGTTGTCTTTTCTCCAATGATGACTTTGGTCTCTTTGTGAAAAATCAGATGTCTGAAGGTTTGTTTCTATGTCTTTGGTTCTATTCTATTGGTCCACATGTCTATTATTATTGTGCCAGTACCATGCTGTTTTTGTTACTATAGCTTTGTAGTATAATTTGAAATATGGTATTATGATTGCTCTTTCTGATTGGGATGGTTTTAGCTATTCTGGATCTCTTCTAGTTCCATATAAATTTTAGGATTTTCTTTTAGTTCTGTGAAGAACATTGGCACTTAATAGGTGTTACATTAAATTTCTAGATCACTTTTGGTCACAAGGCCATTTTAACAATATCAATTTTGCCTACCCAAGAATAGGGCATGTGCTTCCATCTTCTAACATACTCTTCAATTTCTTTCTTCAGAGTTCTGTAGTTTGCCTTGTAGAGGTCTCTCACCTCCTTGATTAGGTTGATTCCGAGGCATTTAATTTCTTAAGCTATTATTAGTGGAATTGCTTTACTAATTCATTTCTTGATGGGTTCATTATTGGTGTACAGGAATGCTATTGAGTGTGATGTGTAGGTTTTATATCTTGGATAACTTTATTGTTGTAGGATAGTACCTCAATATAGGTATTATTTTAAAGGAAATTAATGCACAGAGATTATGAAATTGCTCTTGAGTCACACAGTAATAGAACAGAATAGTGGTGAAGTCATTATCTAAAGCCAAATCCGTCTTATACAAATGCCCATGCTGTTAACCTGTGTGCTGTTTTGTTAAGGCTGTGAGGAAAATGTGCACCCCAATCACTCTCGTCAATTTAGAAGCTGTGTCCTAGGCAATTTTTCTATGAGTCCAAACTGTTATTCTTTGCGCATTTACTTATAGTTGGATGTTCATTCAAGATTTAGTCATATTTGTATGTAGCAGATATTGCACGTATTTTCATTTAGCCTCAGAAAACAATGTGGGCCTTGTCAATTGACTATGCTTTCCTGCACTTCTGCTCCAGAGCTTATGAATAAGGTCTGACCCATTTTCTCCATGTCCTGCTATCACAGAACAGGCTTAAAAAGACCAACTCTTCCATTGGTCCAGGAGTAGGAATTTCAGTGCTGGACCTGAGACAATTCCAGGCAATGGGGATGATTGGTAAATGCCAGATTTTAAAAGCACTCCCATTTTTATAATGATTGCCCCAGAAGTTCTAGAAACACATTTTTAAAAACTTAAGAATTGTAATTTTCTGACCGTTGGGGCTAAGGGTAGATCTATTCCCCTGGAATACTGAAGCCTAGTTTCTGCTCTTCCTCTTGATAAGCCGGGGCACAGAAGATGCATGGTAAAGACAGGGACAGGGAACTGGAACAGGGTTCAATCTAGATGGGTCATCTTAACATGCACACATTGTGAGTGAGGCAGGATGTGGGCCATCTTCACCACAACCAGATTCCCATGCCTTTCAATTTCAGTCCTGGGCATGTGGTGTTTGGCTCAGGATGCTTCTTTCACTGTGTCGCAACCACTTGTTGATTGCATGTCTCCCTGGCTAGACAGAGAGAAAATTGAGGACAAGGATACTGAGGTCTGGGACTTAGAACTGGGTCTGCTCCATGGTACCAGCTCATCTTAGGATACAGAGGTGTGCATGGGCTTGAGCCTTGGGTCTGATCTTCCTCCATTCAGTGTGAAATGGGGCTTTGGAGTCACCTTGAAGGCATGTGAGGTGGGGAGGGCTAGGGACCTCACACTGTAGGAGAGTCTTTGATCAGCTAAGAGTCTAACCTCGCTCTCTAAAGGTGGGTCTGCCCTGGGAACTTTCCCAAATCCTGGACATCAGGATACAAGAGTGAAGAGGCACCTGGGACCTTTCTGAGCTTGCTTTCTATCATGTGGCCTTAAATCTTCCTCCATGTTAGGGGATATTGTAATCCAAATATTGAATATTGTAATCTAAGTATTGTGATCCCTTTTCTAATCTCCCTCACAATTCAGAAAGTTATACTTGTAATCCCATTGAAACATTATTGGAATTCCAGCAAGTTAATTCCAATCTACCACCTCCAATGCAACCCACAGCTGGAGTAAAGACACCAAGACATATTCAAGGTTAAGGGCAGCCAAGGGGCCCTAAGCCTGATGCAAGTGAGGATATGTGGACAAAGGCCTTGATCCAAGGCCTCTCCCAGAATTTATTATCTTGTGAAGAAGGGAGTGGCTTGAGGATGAGTGACAGGGAAGATGGCAGGAACTATATGAGTAACTTGAGCTAGCTAGCCAGGTGAAGAGAAAAGCATCTTTGTAATATGCAAGGAGATACACAGAAAGACCAGTCTATAATTTGACTGTGATAGCATTTGAGTGAATCTAGGAGGCTGTTGCTTCAGTTTCTGACATGTAAACCTTTGTGCCCTGGGAAGTCATAGCCTCTTACTTTGGTTCTACCCAAGCTGCTACCCAGCAATATTCCTGGAGCTGAGTGGCTCTGCCATCCTGCTGTGCTTCAATCTTTTACAGAAAGCACTATGTGAAGAAACAGGAAATTGTCAGGGTGGCCTCTGGGATTACATACTGGTACCTCAGCCAGCCTTATTTGCATCACTCAGAGCCAGTTGAAAGGAGAAAGGAATAGCATAGCCCACTCTGTACCTATCAGTATATGGAAATAAGACTCGATTTATCTAATGTCGCAGCAATTGTTTTGCATTAAAACAGAGTCAATCAAATTATCTCCTCCAAGGGGGAAGCCAGACAAATGGAAAACAGTTTATTTTTTAAAAGAAAATTGAATTCAATAAGTGATAAGGCTTTTACAGGAAAAAAGTGCTGTCCAGGTGCCAACTTGTATGGTACTAGTAAAGTAAAGAGGATGGTGGAGAAGTAACTACCTTTATACAATACTTACTTTGTCCTAGGCACATAAGTACAGTGTTAGTTTTTGTTGTTTTTGGAGATAGGGTCTTGCTATGTAGTCCAGGCTGGCCTTAAACTGACGATTCGCTGCCTCAGCCTTCCAAGTCCTGGGATTACAGGCCTGAGCCACTATGGTAGGCTTACAGTGCTAGTTATTTTTGTTTTTGAGACAGAGTCTCATTATTTCACTCAGGTTGGCTGGCTTTGAACTTGTTATCCTCCTGCCCAAGCTTCGGGAGCACTGGGACTATAGGCATGAGCCACCATGCCCAGCTAATAGTGCTAGTTTTGTACAGGTCCAAATGAATTGATTCTATGCCAAAATATGAAGAGACTGTATTACTCAACCTTTATTAAAGAGATGGATATAACACAAGGTATACAAATGTATAAGAAATTACAAGATTGGCTTACCACAGTCAGGCACAGAGTTGGATGAGGGAGCGTGCAGAGGAGGTCTGCATGCCTGAGCCTGAAGGGTCCAGCCCAAGATCTGGAGCTCACTGCAGTGTACCATGAAAGTCCGTATCAGGAGGCCGATGGGTCTGCAACAGAATGCTGAAGAATCTATGCCAGAAGGCTGAAGAGTATACAATGAAGGCCAAAGAGTCCCAGGTGCAAGCTGAACATTCTGCACCAGAAGCCAGGAGACCAAGTCTAAGCTGAAGGCGCAGACTAGAGCTTTTTAGAAGAACCAGCCATTGGTCCGTCTTCATTTCCCTTTTACTGTAGGCAGCCTACCTGCCCTGGGCAGGGGGTGGTCCTTTACACCCATACCATCTCTATGCCTTCCTCTTGCAGAGGATAAGGATAGCTACAAAGAAAGGACCCTGGCCTCCTGCTGAATCACTTAGTTAAATGTCTAAACTTCTCAAGTTGACACAATGGATAACAACATTCTAGAATGGTAAGGCCATATCCTCCACACTCCAGGATGTAGAGCTGCTGAGTTACTTAGTTAAACTTCCAGACTTCTCAAGTTGACACAACGTATCAACCATTACACCGACTAAGGACTATTTCTATTTACAGGGAAATTTCAGGCAAGGCTGAAATGCATTTGTGTACTGTGTCCAGGGTCATGCAGCTAGGAAGAGGCAGAGTTGGGATGCAAAGCAAGGTCTTTTAAACTCAAAATCTCATGTCTTTGTGTGCTGTTACATTGTCCTGAGCTATGTGTCCTGAAAATCTTGAGCCTTTCTCCTAGGATACCAGCTTTCACTGTTTTCTGGTGCTACTCACATACTGAACACATCAGGGAAATACTGGATTTGTTTTTAAGGACATTCCACTAGCAGCTTGGAGGAGAAGGTGATGGGAAGAGCAGCAGGCACCCTGCTTTGGGGTTTCTTCTATAATTATGGAGAAGACATCCCATTTATAAGTGTTAACACCCTCTCTGGTTAGATTTCACAGGATGAATTATTCACCAACAACAGCCCAGAATTCCCCTTCTGCCTCTAGACAGCTGGGGCTCCCAGGTTTAACGTAGTTTTGGTTTTTTGAGGGTTAGCGCCCCCTGGAGGCTGAAGTCAGGAAAACCGAAGTAGCCACAATTCGACGGCTAGATCTTTGCCCTCTTCTCCGTGTCTGAGGTCTTGGCTTGGTAATGGAAGCAGACGAACCACTGACATCCCAACCACCCATGAGAGTTCTAGCCTGTGGGTTCAAATTACCCCTGTGGGCACCTCACTTGTGTCTACCTGGTTTCTGGCTCTTCTGGAGGCAGGAAGCTGCTCTGGCTATGGGCACAGCGAGGCAAAGGTGTCAGGAGTATCCCCTCTTAGCAGCTTCCAAGCCTGACTGGTACCAAACCCAATGTATCACTTACAGAACTAGGATGGTGGCCCACTCAGCACATCCAGAAGAGCACACTGAGAGACAGTGCTCAGCAGAAATTTCACAAAGGCCCAAGAGTGAAGTCCAACCCCAAAGGATTCTCTACAAACACTGTACTAGGCAGGTGAAATAGCAGTCACTGCAATCTAGTTCTCAGTCTGAGGAGATTGAAATTGTTGGGTTCAGCAGACAGCAGTCTCTTCCATTCAACCCTGGTACCAAATGATAGGTTTTATATTTGTAATCTCTTGCTGTGTAGCAAATTCCCCAAATTTAGTAGCTTAAAATAATACTCATTTATTGTTTCTTATGCTTACTTTGGGTCAGGAATTCAGAGGTGCTTCCTGGGTGGCAGCTTGGGGCCTCTAATCAGATGGCAGCCAGAGACCAGGCGAGGTTCCAGTCACTGAGGGGCTTCACTGAAACGGAAGTGCCACTTCCAGGGCTGCTTCTTTATGTGCCTGGCAGCAGACGAGCGGCCTAATGAACCTCTCTGCAGAGATGCTGAGTGGCCTATCACATGGAAACTCCCTGAGTGAGCAACCCAGGAGGCAAAGGTGGAAGCTACAATGCCTTTTCCGACAGAGCCCCATTTATATTGTGTACTGCTAGTCACACACGTCAGTTCTGATTCAGTGTAAGAGGAGACTACTGAGGGCAGCAGGAAGTAAGGACCAGGAGGCGCCATCTTGAGGGAGACTACACAAGGGCACGAACACCAGTAAGTGAGGATCAGGAGGCGCCATCTTGAGGGAGACTACACAAGGGCATGAACACCAGGAAGTGAGCATCAGGAGGTGCCATCTTGGAGGATGGTTTCCATGAGTCTAGAGAAAAGTATAATCTATAAGAGGTTAGGTGAAAAATATATGGAACAACAACAGGTTCAAATTATATTGAGAAGTGACTGTTGACTGGATTACCAGAAACATTTAAAATGTTTTTCTCATTCTGTGATTTCCCATAAAACTGTTTACCACATCAGAAAATGATCTTTTTGTCAGACAGTCTACAACCCACAGTGAGGTTTGGCCTTGATGTAGACCTGGAAATGCCTTAGAAATGTGTATGTCACTTTGTACTTCAACAAAAACAGATTTGCTTCTACTGAGGGCCAGGCCACTCTCAGAGAGCTGGCCTTTTACTAAAATGCTAAAATCCACTCCACTAATTTTCAGGCATGGAAGTGAGAACTTTGAGCCCAAGAATCAGGCCAGGGCATGGTCTGAGGGCTGCTACCTGTGGGCATTTTCTGGGCCAGGATGTGGCTGCACAGTGGAGTGCTTTGTTTTGCTCTGGGCACAACGATTGCTTCAGGGTTTACTTCCTGGATGGGAAGGTCTTACCACCTGGTAACCAGTCTCTCCAAAATAAATAAGCTTCTTCTCAAGACCCTCAGGCCTGGTACTAAGTCCCAGCTGCTGGGAACAGTGACCCAAGTGAAGTGACCCAGTGAAGTGAGCCAAGGTCTCTGTGTCAGTCCCAGCGGTACCACTGTTCCTAGGAAGCCTTTGCATGCATTTAGCTCTGTTACCCAAAGTCAGGTTCCTACTGCAGAAATGAAACCGCAAGCAAACGAAAACCTTAAGAGGCAGCATTGAAAGGAACCAGAGAAAATGAAATAGCAGCGAGTTAGCATGGCAAGGCTTGCAGAGTGACATGGATATAACCTGACGTGGTCATTCTTATCTTGTGAGAAGCCTTAAATCGAAGACAAGTAAGTAACAGTGCTATGACGCATTTACTTGGTGTGCAGTAGACTAACATACATGATCTTTTAGTTGTCTCAAAATAACTTTCTGAGGTCAGTATCATTTTTCCTTTGGCCCCACTAACTCTTTTTCTCTGTCTCTGATTTTATTTGTTTATTTTTTTATACAGCTAATTACTATTAGTCACTATGTCCCTTTTATGATACTTGTTTTCTTTTGTCTGTTTGCCAGTCTAAAAGATGAGTTCCAGGAGTGCATGCAGTTTGCCTCTTTTGCTGTTTGCCACATTCCTGAGCCTGGTAAATGCTTCAACTATGAATATAAAGAAAAAGGAAGAAAAGAAAAACTTTTTTGACTGTCAAAAGTGAAATCCCCCCTCCTCAGTCTTTTGAATTCAAACTCATGTACTTTTCCTCTTGCTGTGCCACCTCTCTATTTTCTGTGTCAAGAGCCCAAACTCCAAATTTCAAGAAAACAAGGCCACCAAGTTGCAAAGCAGGATAATGAGGAGCTCAGCAAGAACCCAGGTCTCCTGATGGTAGGTGACTCATCTTGTTCTTGCTGTCACGGGCAAGCTCAGGGTTGTGATCCAGGGTACGAAGTTAATACTGAGATTAGGCACTGCTCTTGCTTTTCCAGCATGGCAAAGTGGCCTCTTAGTTTATGAGTCTGTAGGTGCATGGCATGTGAATCTCAGAGCTGTGTAACCAGCCTGGCTTTCTGTCCACTCCACCCCCGCTATCAACACAGCCTCAAAGGCAAGAGCATGGAGGCAGCGACATGTGACCACCGGGACTGCTTAGACACAGTTATCTAAGGTGCCACCTGGGAAGCATTCATGCTGAAGCTCAGAGCCCAACACCTGAATCAGCACAGAGGCAAAGTCCTGTGGAGGGGCAGAAAGGATCTCATCTCCTCTTACGCATTTCAGGGCCTTATGACAACTCTGAGTCCATCTTCAACGTCACTAAGTGAAGCTTACCACCCACTGTCTGGTTTCTCCTTTGCTTCTCTGCCTCCATTTCTCCTGAGATCCTAATGCAGCCAGCAGGACTCAGCTCACTGGTAAACACCCAGGAGCTTTGACCGTCAAGCTGGGGATGCTCCAGCGAGGGCCCCTTATGGCCTTTTGTGTCTGGAGCTGAAAACACCAGGGTGCACCAGCTGAAGTCAGCCCTTACGGGGAAATGGTTGGTGCAGATTTGTCCTGGGCACGGCTTGATGCAGAGGTCTGGAGGAAACTCATTCTTTCACCCAGATGACTCCACCTGTGGTGGGTCTGTTACCGGGGCCCATGGCACCCATCACTGCCCCTCGAATGGCCTCTCTGTGTTGCTCCACAGGGTGGATGGAAACAGCACTGCCGATGCACTGCTGCTGTGGACTGCAGCAGCCAGGCTGAAGACAAAAGAAGGGTTTGTTTGGTTGTTTGCTCCCCACATACTAAGTCAAGTGACTGCACAGTGTAAATTCTTCCCTCAAATTTGTCATATTCCTGAATGATTTTGAACTCGGGGGAGATAGAACCAATGGAAAGATGGCGACGTTGAAATGTGAGTTCAAATCCTAGGTCTGCCCTGCTGTGTATTGACTGTAAAACTCTAATGAGTCAGCTAACTTTTTAAATTCTCCTTTTTGGACTTCATCTGTAGATCAGGTACAGGAACAGCTAGTTGCAGGATCATTGTTACATTGAATAATGTGACTTTAGTGGCAGGGTCTTCATGCCGGACTGCTCATGTTCTTCACACTGGCATTCTTTGTTAAATGCCAAGGTGGGGGTCAGGATTAGGGCAGCCAGGGATTAATTGAATGGCAGTGGATAAGAGCCAGCAGAAATCTTTGTCACTGCTGACTTCTGCAACTTTGGACAAGTCAACCTGCAGAGGGAGGCGGTGCTTTTGTTTTTACATCTTACAAAAAAAA
>RJWT010027893.1:0-15362 GCA_004365215.1 Cuniculus paca
GTTTTAGTTACTTTTTTCTGGTTGCTGAGACAAACACCTGATGCCCAAAGTGAAGCAAGGAAAGGTTTATTTAGCTTACAGTTTCTGTGGATTTCAGTCCATAATCAGCTGACTCCAAGGCAGGGTGGCATGGCACTGGGGCAACACAAGGCAGCAGCCAGAGCAAAAGGGGGCAGCCGTTCATGGCAGCTGCAAATGGCAAGAGCAAACCGCGCCAAAGGAGAGAACCCGCCCCCATTCCGACCTTACATTGTATGTCGGCTCCACCCCTGGGTGGGTGCAGAACTCACACCGCCAATCCCAGCGCTAGACAAGGAGTCAACCACAAATGCTAGATTCAGTCACTCCGTGACTACATGAGGCTGGGGGGGGCATCTATATACAAACCATAACATCTCCCATATAAAGGATTTGATCTTTCTACCCCTGAACCCAGAAGACCACCGAAGAGGTACTAAGATTTTCTATACCATGCACTGGTGCTGACTGCGCGGCTCAGTCTTCCCTGAGACTGCTTGTGTGCTTCATCAGTCCCCTCTGCCCTCCCTTCACAAAACCTACAGTATCCCCGATACAGTTCTAAAAACTGCTTCTAAATAGATGCTCTGTTCTATTGCTTTTCACTGGAAATTGCAATTGTAAGTATATCGGATTTTACTGCTAGTCTTTCACGTCTAACATCTTTTTTCTCTAACCCCTTTTTGTTTATATCAATTAAATTGTGTTTACTTTCTCCACTGCTAGTCTCTCCCTTTTCCTGTGCCTTTATGAACTCTATCTACCTTTGTGAGCCTTCAAATTTATCCTTCTATGATTTTCTTTTTGCACTACCAGCTCGCATTTCATTCTTCCTACCTTCTCTCAGTTTGCTCATTTCTGCTCTATGATCTTCCTTCTTCACATAGGGAAAAGCATCCTAGTTATTTTTCCACTTGAAGAGGAACATTTGGTGGGAATTTTCGGGTGCTTTGTAACAATGTTATTTCTGATGTTAACACTTTTCTTCTTGTTTCTGACAGTAACTTTTCATTACTTGCTGAATGTTCCCTTATTAGTAACTTGAACAAACTCCTGTAAAAACATGAGAACTGCAGGACAGCCAGAGTAGTATTCCAGTCTAATTGGGTCTCACAATTCAATGGCTTTCTGTTGCTGTCAGAGAGAGAGAGAGAGAGCGCGCGCGCATTAAATAAATACTAAATAAATACTAAATAATTTATTAAATAAATAAATTCTCTGTCTGAATCACCCAACTGATCTGGTTCCCCAAACCAATCTAGTTCCAAGAAAGTTTCTGCTTCCACCCCTGTATAACCAGTTATGGTATGCCAATTAAACCTTCCAGAACAATTTAGAATCTACCTTAAACCTCCAGGTGTGACTCCCTAAGATCTGCTATTTTGGACCTTCTGAATCCTCTCTACACTTAGCTTCACTTCTGAGTGATTTCATCCAATATATCACCTATGCCTGGCAGCCCTTCTTAGAACTGCTGAGTTTGCAGATAATGTTCCTTAATTTTGCCAATTTTAAAAAGCATGGGCTGTTTAGTTCTCCTAGTCTGGGCTTTTTTAAAAACAATTTCTAAGAAGGAAGAAACAAGAGTGAAGAGATAACCTACAGAATAGGGAAAAAAATGTCAGTTACTTCTCTGATAGAAGACTAATATCTAGAATACATAAAGAACTCAAAAAAAATTAAACCCCAAAAAATAAATGACCCAATGAAAACATGGGGAATTGAAATAGATACTTCTTGAAAGAAGTACAAGTGACCAAAAAGTACATGAAGAAATGTTCAGCATCTTTGGTTACGTGATACATGCATACTCATGCGTGCAGTAGGGCACTTCATAATAGCTATATCAACAATGAATGGGGAAAGATGATGTGGTGTATACACACAACGGAGGACAGTACTATTAAGCCACAAAGGAGAATACATTTGAGTAACTCAGCAAAAGAATGAGTCATTGTGAAAGTTAACTGACTGTGTCAGTTTAAGTAAGAAATGCCCAACTAAACTGGCTCAGCATAGTTATGGGTGTGGCTGAGGGGATTTACTGCAGATTTGCTGGGATTTACTGCATGTGACTGACAGCAACCAATGCACTTGCTGCCCAAATGGCATAACAGGAGAACGATGAAGGAAGGCTCGCGTCTGTTTCTTCAGAGGAGCTCGTCTTCACCTTCACACTGGATGTTGTCTCCCGGTTTCCAGTGCAGACCCTTCGGTCTCCTGATGCGGACTCACACAGAACACTGCAATGCGATCCTTCGGATCTCCAGCACACAGGAAGACCTTTTACACTCTTCCACACCAGACTCTTTGGGCAGCCACTGTAAGCCAAACTTCTGAATTCTTATGTATTTGTGTATCTTGCATTAAATCTGCTTCTGTCTGCTTCTGCAAATCTGACATACTGATTTGATGATACCATATAATGCTATGTAAAATAAATCAGACACAGAAAATTAAGTACCACATGGTTTATAAGAAAAACCCAAAATAAAAGTAATTTAATGAGCAAATAAAGGAGAGATGGTAAGAAATGGGGAGGTGGCCTTTCTGAAGATGCAGATATGGGGAGAGTGAGAAAGATCAAAACGATCAAGACTAGATAGAAAGAAACCTACCAAATCCTCAAAACAAATGTAAGTATTTTGTATCACAAACATATAATGATAAAAGAACTTAAAAACACACACTAAGAAATAAGCTAAGTAACCTTAGGGCTAATAATCCAGTTTTAGCGACTTTTAGAAAAACTCTCCCTAAATAACATGCATATGATCCAGAGATGAGAAGGATTTGCCCAGAATTTCACAAAATAAAGGTCAAGTTTTGGTTTTTTGTTGTTTTAAAATGAGTTTATTAAAGAATGTTTTCAGAAGGCTACAACCTTTGTCATTCAAAAAAGTTGTTTCTTCATACTTTATAATAAAGGTAATGTAAAAGGATAGAGTTATAAGCATTTCTGCAAGAATTCTCTGATAGTATAGCACAGTGTAGTCATTTTTGCAATGCTAGAATAAAAGTCTCTTCTATGCTTCTCTTCAAAAAGCGATGAATAACTGCAGAAGGCATAAAAAAGCCACTTTTTTCCTATTCATTCTGCAGTACTGAAGCCAGTATTTTTACCATCACACGCCACAATTTTCACTTTATCCACCTTAATAAGTTCTGTCACCTCTCTGAATTCGACATCATTCAATACAAAAGTCCACACATTATCGCAGAATCTGTATGTATTTAGAGAACCCCTGAAACTGACTCTGTTCCTGACCCTCTGAGCCAATGCTGAATTTATAGCCTTATCAAACTGAAGCAGAACTTGGAGGGCAAGCCGGGGGTGATCTGTTGAGACTGCATGAGCTTATCGAGGCTTTTCTGAAGACTATTTCCCAAAGTGGTATTCGCCCTGCGGGAGGCGCTTCCAGCGGGGGAATGAAACAGCCACGCGGCCAGGTACCCGCGGGAGGCACGGCCTAGTCAACGCCTAGCCGACGCTTCCTCAGCTGCCGCACCAACCCTTGCTCTACTTTTACTACTTTTACCAGCACTATCAACTATTCGATGTTTGTAGACAGAAGTGAAAAATACTGGCTTCCTTCTGTGGGCAGGAAGGGCTGGGGGATTCCAGGACCCCACAGACACTCAGGTCCCGCATATAAAATGGCATGGTATCTGCACGTAACCTACTCCACCTCTCCCTGCCTACACTTGCTAGCCCAGCACCAGCAGAGAAAGAGTACACATCTTCCATATGATCCCCAAATACTTCAGGTACAAGGTAAATGCAGTGTAGTTGTTACACTATATTTTTTTTAGGAATAAAAAGTTTGTGCACGTTCAGTACAGACTCAATTTTTTTTTCAAGTATTTTCAATCCATAATTAACTGAATCAACTGATGTGGACCTGTGGATATAGAAGGCTGACTTACTATAAAACAAGAAAAAAGATTTTCACTCATTTCTATCTCAAGTTTATTGTATTCAGCTTTCTTCACCAAGCAATTTCAGTTGGTGAATGAAACGTCTGAATTAGTATTTCTTTTATGAAGACCAGCTGCAGTAATACCAATTTGCCTAAAACAACAGAAATAACAATAAAAATTCAGTGACATCTATTTGAAGAGGGAAAATATACACCCAACCTTAAGAGTCAGAGGTTTTCACACCTGAAGTAACATCACATGCTCATGAGCAGCACTCTAGTAACTTGACAGCTAAACAGCGCAACGCATTGGACCTGATCAAAGAAGTCAGGGTGCTGTTCCTTCTTAGAACACAAACTATGCCAAGCTCCTTTCCTATTCAAGCTACACAAGCACATGCGCAATGTATTTCTCATAGTGTGTTACACAGTTACTAACTAGGAAACTTAGCAACTTAAGAGACTACACATTATCTAAATGAGCTACATACATACTTATTATGTAACAGACTTCAGTAAAGGATACCTGTAAATGTAAAGATGTGTACCTTAAACAAAATATATCACTGCTAACAAAGTAGAAACTTTTGAGTATCATCAATAATAAGCATTTATTTAGCAATCCAGCCAGGTACTACTTAATCTTTGCAACCTTGTAACATCGTTATCATTAATTTTACATATGAAAAAATAAGGTACATCAGAGCTTAGCAACGTGCAAGGCTGTATAGCTGAAAAAATTCCAAAGCAATCAGGCACACTCACTGTAGTGTGTTTAATTCAAGAGGTCAGGTAAACTTCTGTCAAGGGCCAGATACCATATACGAATGTGACCAAAATATATGGTAAATATTTACATTTTAAAACATTTATTGCCGTAAGAGACACAACTCAGGCATGGTGGCATGCACCTATAATCTCAGTACTTAGGAGGCTGAGGCAGAATGATTGCCACAAGTTCAAGGCCTGCCTGGGTTACACAGTGAGTTCAAAACTAGCCTGAACTGCATAGTGAGGCTCTACCTCAAAATGATATAGACAGACAGATAGATAGACAGGCTAGATAGATTGATTGATTGATTGATTGCCAGGTATAATCCCAGCACTCAGGAGAATGAGGCAGGAGGATTACCATGAGTGTGAGGCAAGCCTAGGTTACACAGTGAACTCAAGGCCAGCCTGAACTGCTTACTGAGACCGTAACTCAATCAATCAGTCAATAACTGATTCATTGCTACTAGTACCTCTCAAAGTCCTTCCCCTTGCTTCAAGCACACTCAGTCCATTGTCCTTCCCATTTTCTGAAGTAATTCTGAAAGTCATTTCTTGAGTGTCTTTAGTTGTGCCATCTTGGCTGCCTTAATGAGCTGAACTGACTGAAAATGTTTACCTTTTATGATTGTTTTGACTTGAAAAAAAGTTTTACAGTGCCAGATCCAGTAAATAGGTGGCTGGGACACAGAGTAATGTTTTTATTTGACAGAAACTGCTTTATCAGAAGCAATGTGTAACATGGAACATTATTGGTGATGGAAGATGAAACCACCTGTCCATTCCTCAGGCCACATTCTATGCACATGGTTTTTCAAACACTCTAAAAGCCTTTATAATACTCTGAGCTGATAGTTCCTAGACATAAACTCAGTTCATACAATTCCAGCAAGGTCAAAAATTCAGTTAGCACTACCTAGATGTCAGGACTTGACTGACACCCTTTTTCTGCCCAAGGAGAACTCGGTGGTCCCCAGTGAGAATTGTGAACCTTAGTCTCAGGATCACAGCCACTGACCCAAGTTTCATCTCGTGATGATATTTCTTAAAAAGCTGGAATCTGAAGTGCCACAATCAGGCAACTCCAATGAAACTGACAAAATTTCAGGTAAATGCATTGTTCACCATTTATGATTTATGGCGAACTTTAAAACACACACTCAACTCCAGCTCACAACTGAATGACTGCACTGAGCAAACTGAAACTTGCCGCACACAGTAACGAAGGTTCAGTTCACTGCTTCTAGTACTGAAGGTCCCTTTCCACTGGACGGCACTCAGCAGCAGCAGCAGCAGCATTCACTCTGCCTTGTGATTATTCTGCACCATGTATTTTTGCATTGTAAGTTACACACTGTATCATAACTACTCAATTTTGCAACTGGAGCATAAAAGTGGCCACAAACAATATGTAAATAAATGGGGAGAGTTATGTTCCAATAACTTTAATTATGTATGCTAAACTTTGAATTTTGTGTGTCATACAATATTATAATTCTGATTTTCAATTTTTGTAACAATCACTGTTAGGCCATTGGCCATACAAAAACCAGTTGTAGGCAAATATGTCTTATCAGTTAATTAATTCCTCCTTTAACTTAGACATTTAATATTAATAAAATATAAACATCTTTGTTAAAGTAATCAATGTAAAGTAATTTTATCATGTATTACTTCTCTATACAAATTAATATTTAGAATTATGGTACCTTTTCTCTGATATCACTTTTAACTTGCTCATCTTGAGTTACTTCATTTCACCATTGCAAATAATCTAAAAAATAAAAATTAATGATATTAAATACTTACAGAATTCCATTTTCTATATTTAGATATTATAAAAACCATGTAAGTAAAGCTTTCATTACAGGAAACACACTGTAACATGGGAAACTGTTTACATTTTAAAACATTTATTGTGTAAGAGACACAAGTCAGGCATGGTGACATACACCTGTAACCCCAGCACTCAGGAGGCAGAGGCAAAAGGATTGCCACAGAGAGCCCATAACCTGGGCTAAACAGAGAGTTCAAAGACAGCCTAAACTACATAGTGAGTGAGACTCTGTCTCAAAACAACAAAGAGAGAGAGACAGAGACAGAGACAGAGATAAAGACAGAAAGAGACAGAAAGACAGAGAGAGAGCGCACAAGCAAGCCAGATATGGGCCACATGCCTGTAACCCCAGCACTCAGGAGGCTAATGCAGGAGGATCGCCATGCGTTATAAATGAGAATGAGAGAATGACTCTATGTACTTCTATTGGGTCATTTCAGTGTAAGTGACTATTAAAACACCTACAGTCAACTACAAAAATGTTACACAAATCCTGGAACACGAAAAATGCTGAAATCAAACAATAGTTCACAGTCACAGTGTGAAAAGTTCTGAGGAGACTGTTCAAATCATCCTTCCTGTTGAAAATTCCTCCTTAAAACACTCACAGCATGTCCTTAGTGTCAAAGTAACTTTTTCTAATTTTCAATTTAATTGCATGGTGGTGCATGCCTGTAATCCCAGCACTCGGGAAGTTGAGGCAGGAGGATCGCTACAAATTTGAGGTCTGGGATACACAGTGAGTTCAAGGTCAGCCTGAACTGCATAGCAAAACCCTGTCTCAAAGGAAAAAAAAAATCATTATACTGTGTATCCAAAGAAAGAAAAAAAAAATCTTTTGTAATAGGAACCTAGAGGCCAGACCTGCTTAAAAGCAGAAGGAAGTCTGGCATCTCTGCTCAGCTCTCCAGGTAGCCATGTTAATTGCTTAAGGAGCACAAGGTCATTAGCTCTCAATTTACCTTGCCAGTCTTATCCCCCTCAGGACTGAGGATACAAGGAAAAAGTAACTAAAGTAATTTTCTAGACCTATGAGAACAAACATTCACTTGCCAATTTTTACAACGTACAGTACCAGACACCCTGTAGCTGTAGCCCAGAAGGCTCCGTCACTGTACTAAGCCCTGCAGTCACCTCAGATGCAGGAAGGACAGAGCCCATGATGAGGTGACCTGTTCCAAAGCCCAAGTTGAGTCTCACTGTGGAAACCAAGTGACTCCCTCAACTGATGATATCCTCCCAGAACCTCACAGAACTAGGGTTGAGATTAACCACTCCAGTAAGCCACACCACAACCACCTACACTGTTAGCTATGTAAAACCCCAACTCTTGCCTTTGCACCCTATTTCTATAAAACCTCAAACCCTTTTGTCAGCCTCTAGGAGGCAGATCTTGGCTCTCTTTTGCCTGTGCTTCTTTAAAGCCACTTCCCCGCCCTTTACCACTGCTCGACTAATGTTACAAGATAAAAATCTTTAGTCTGAAACCTGATGGTATGGCAGAATTGGTACACAGTATTAGCACAAAATCATCCATCCTAAATCCCCCTGGGGTGCCTTCCTGTACTTTGGAAGCTTAAAAAAAAAACTTTCTCTTCCAATTCCTATGTTCTTCTCTAACAGTCACTCTTCCACTTTCATGTCATCTCTGGTTTTTTATTTTTGGGAGGGACTAGATTCCCCTATGTCTTAAATATTAACATTCATGGTTTACAAATACGCCTGATAATCCAATGCGGCAATTTTTGAGGCTCAAGTGTGAGAAGTTCAAACAGACAATTCTGGTAAATTAGTAAGGCAAATCTGTATCTTGTAAACCATTTCACTGCACTAGTGTAACAGCAGACACACAAGTCCATCTTTACAATGCAAACCACTTAGCAATGGGTTTATACCCACAGCCACTGCCCATTCTACCCTCCCTCCAGCAAGGTGCCAGGGGTCCCAGTCTTCTGCAGCTGCAACAACACTTGCTACTTTCCGTTTTTAGGAGTTGAGCAGTTCTAGCAGGTGTGGATACAGTGACTTTGATTTGGATCTCCCTAGTCACTGAATGTTCAACATCTTTTCACATGTCTGTTAGCCATTTGTTTACCTTTGAAGAATGTCTAAGTCCTTTACCCATTTCTAAACTGATTGTTGTTTTTAATATGCACAATTCCCTTGTTAGGTATATACCCAAAATAACTAAACAAAGGAACCTAAACAAATACTGCATGCCCATGTTCATAGCAGCATTATTCACAAAAGGCAGAAACAACCCAACTATCCCTCAAGAGATGACAGATAAAATAAAGTGATGTTGGAAGCCATTGAAGCTGGAAATTGAACACACGTGCAGGGCTGCGGAATGGCTGGGGCGTGGCTGACCAGAGAACAAGGAGACGCCTCAAAAGGCAAGATAAGACCACAGCTGAGGACACCTGGCTCCAACCCCAATTAACTAAAAGTCTGTAGCTGCAGGCATTTCATGCCACCTGGAGATCTTCTCCTAAATTAACATAATCTGTTACTTGGAAAAGTCCTTGAACCACTCCCAGGGTTGTGCTCAGATCCCGCCCTTTCCTCAGTATCCCATCTCCTTTTTTTGAAGACCTAATAAATATGGGCCGCCCAGAGGCATTCCTTGTCTCAGCCCCTAGAGTCTTGAAGTCTGTTAGAGGGTTTTGACCCTCCTGGAGCCCTAAAATCATACCACTTGTCTCATTTATTTAATCCTTCACCGTACACTCGTTTGGGAGATTGGGGATCTTGGCCAGGTCCCCAGTAATGTGCTATATATTTAGAATGAATATTATTCAATCACAAAGCAAAATGAAGTTCTGATACATCTACAACATAGATGCACCCTGAAAACATTATGCTAAATGGATCAAAGACCTACGTAAGACATAAACCATAAAACTCCTAGGGAAGAACACTGGTCTTGACAATGATTTTTTTTAGTAAGATACCAAAGGCACAGGCAACAATATCAAAATAAATAAGATGGGTTACATTCAATTAAAAAACTTGGGCACCAATCTCAGCGCTTGGGATGCTGAGGCAAGAGGATGGTGAGTCTGAGGCCAGCACAGACTACACAAGTTCTAGGCCAAGTACAGAGGAAGTTACACAACTCAACAGAAAAATGGGGGAGGGGAAGCTTAGTCAGGTTGTTAAGCTGTATATACGATAGTTAACTTTATAAGGACTTACATGATAAATGAATCTGATGCTGGCCAAAAGGGGTCAGGGGGCAGGGGATAAAAAGAACGGAGACACGTTCTGTCCATGTACCAATTTCTTACAATGAATGTAATCATCATACGCTGCAAATGTGGACGAACAAAAATTAAAGAAAAAAAGAGGGGTCTAATTAAAGTGGCATTAAACATTTCCCCAAGACATAAAAATGATCATATGTCTACGAAACAGAACTCAAGATCCCTTACTAGGGAAATGCAAGCCACAATGCTACTGCTTCCTACCTGGAAAGTGACTGTTATCAACAAGACAAGAGACCTGTACCTCACTGCACAGCTCCTTCAGGGCGTGAGGCTGAGAACAACTCCAGTACACAAGAGCCGGTGCGGGCTGGCGCAGACCCACACTGGCCAGGACAACAATACACATGAGCAGCACGGCCTCCTGACTCAGGTTTCCTGATTGTGAAATAACAGTGGCGGTCAAGAAACAATGTTTTTAGAAGCAATTTCACAATTAGACAGGGCATTTAAAATCATAAAAGAGCCAAAATCTCCATAAGTTTTCTGGTTCTGTACTAAGATTTTGAGAGTTGTTCCTTAAAGCTCAACCAAAGCCAGGCATGTAATCCCAGTACCCTGGAGGCTGAGACAGGAGGATCACAAATCCAAACCCAGTCCTGGCATTTTAGCAACTTAAGTGATACTTGGTATCAAAACACAAACTAACAGCTCTGGGGTATTAGGCTTTGTCAGTAAATGCATTGTCCGTGTTACCAGAGAGCACTGAAAGGGCAGCACGGGAACAAAACCACCTCCTGGCTCCACAGCACTCTTTATGTGGGTGAGGGCCCTGCTCCTCTGCCTGGACGCCTTTTCTGTCTCGGGGCACCTGCGGCATGCACACCTTCCCCACGAGAGCCCAGACGGCTCTGCGGCAGAGGTCCTCCCCTCAGACACAGCTCCCTAGGCCCAGAAGGGCAGACTCCAGCACTAGACACTCAACAGAACTCCCAGCTTGACTTTGGCCCTTCCCAGCTGATCGAGATCTCTCCTGTATGTGAAGAAGCGTTCTCTCAGGCCTGGCGTAGAAATTGCTCTTTACCTCTGCTGTTCCTCTATCCCGCCTTTGAAACTATCTTGACTTGTCACTCATAAGCCCCTCATTAATCCACTCCCATGCTACAGTAAACAACTCATTACCCTCTGTTCCTGTTAAGTTACTGTGTAGTTTTCTGTCTCCCAACTGAACCCCTGCTGACACATCTCAACAAGTGGTTATTTAATAACAAACAGTAAACTTCTGCTTGGGTAAAGTAGATCCACATTACACATGAATGTTCTGAACATTCAGAACAACTGAGTGCTCTGTTTTGTTTTCAAATAAAAGATTTGGGCCAGGGGAGGGGGTGACAGAACTATATCCTCAGAAATAAAATAAAGCCACATCAGTTTTTTTAAATCTGGAAGTGGATACTAATAGTTATAGTCTTATGTCAACCTATAAAATACTTTAACTGTAATACTAACTCATCTTAGAGTACTACCACTGCTGTTAGGCCTAACTTCTATTTTCAAATTTAATCTACAATAACATATTAACTTTACAACTATTAGAATAACTGTAAAAAACACAAAACAATAACAAGTGTTATCAAGGATGTTGAGAAATTAGAACCCTTAAATATTTCTGATAGGTATGTAGAAGAGTATGTTTGGAAACAGTATAGCAGTTCCTCAAAAGGCTAAATATAAAGTGACCATATATATGACTCAGCTATTCCACTTCTAGGTAAGTATATATCCCCCCAAAACTTAAAAACTTGTATCTACATAAAAATCTGTATGAATGTACATAGTAGCTTTATTCAGAAGAGCCAAAAAGTGGAAATCACCTAAATGTGTATCACCTGATGAATGGGAAGTAAATGTAGTATATCCTTACAATGGAATATTACTCAGTGATACAAAGAAATGAAGTACTATACCAGGAGTGCTGGTGCATGACTGTAATCCCAGCACTCAGGAGGTTGAGACAGGAGAATCACAAGTTTGAGACCAGCCTGGGCTATGAGACCCTGTCTCAAAAAACAAAAGAAAAGAAATAACGTACTGATGCACACACTACCTGTATGAACCTTGAAAACATGTTGAAGAAAGTCAGGAGGAAGAGAGAAGCCAGTTCACCCTTCTCACGAGTCAGCAGAAGCCACGGTGGGTCTGGAAAGAGTACAAGAAGCCAATTTGCCCTTCTGTAAACTGTGCAAACCATGCGGGGCCCAGGAAGAGAGAAGCTAGTTCACCCTTTCCATAAGCTGACCAGCATACAGGCTGAGAATCAAGAAGCACCCCCCTATTCCCCCACTCCCGATAAGCAACCAGGTAGTTGGGAAGACAGGCTGAGTTGATAGCAACTAAAGTACAAAAACAACTAAATGTTTGTATTGTTTGATTGACTTTGCAGGCCTAAGGCCAGTAGTCTGAGCATCTATTTGGAGGATAACAGTATTCAATATGCAAATATGGGGGATTTCCTTCTGTCTTGTTTTTGAAATCCAATACTGTTCTCACTGTTTAAGTTTTGTTCCAATTTATTGTTTTGTTTTACTTAATGTTTTGTTTTGATTAGTTTTATTCTTTTCTATTTGATTTTACTATATCTGATGGTATGGACAACTATTGTGAAGATAACAAGATATATTATGGTAACCATTGTTGATTTCCTATTATCCTATTTTGAAGTTCTGTACCACTTTCACTGTTTTGTTTTCATTGGCCTTATTCTGTTTTATTTTGTTAAGTTTTGTTCTCTTTAAAATAAAATTAAAAATAAAGAGAAAAAACCCTAATACAAAAAAGAGTCAATGACAAAAAGGTCAGTAACATACCACAATGATTCAATGTGTATGAAATATTCAGAATAGATGAATCCACAGTAACTGGAAGTAGGTTAGGCAGAAGACTGGGAAGCCAGGAACGATGGAGGGAAGGCTAAGAGGCAGTGACGTAGGAGGTAGGCTGTGGCAAGCTGGCTGGAAAACTGAGGAGAAACTGTCCATCACAAGAGCCCAGGGCTGCCTAGACTCCCTCTACAGAGCACCTGGCTGCCAGGAGATGTGGGTGGCATGAAGGGGACCAGAGCAGGAGGAGCCTGCTGGTCTTGACCCATTGCTATGGCCCATCCTGGGTCTCCCAGACCCAGGAGGTACCTTTATTTTTACTCTTTTTCTCTTTTTGTCGTTTGCCCCAAGTTTGCTTTGCAGGGCCAGTTTTTTCCCTTATCCCTTCACGCCTCACATTTCAAATGAACTTTTGGCACTGTTTTTAGCTTGTTTCACCCATTATTTGTCTGAGACAAGAAGGACCTGGAATACTTTTGCTTGGCAAGCCATTTTTAAGGGAACTACCCAACAACAGTGTGGGAGTTTATTTCGGAGATCATAAAAATGCTCTAAAACCTGTGATGATGGTCACATAACTGTGAATACAGTAAAAGCATACCTTATGTGGGTAAAGTATATGTATGGTCTGTAAGTCATATCTCAATAAAACTGTGTTAACAGTCCCTGTGGAAATTCCAAATTCAACCACTTCTAAATTAAGGTTAGGGATTTAGGCTACCTCAGTGCCTGCTTCCTATGAGAAACTACAATGTTCTTTCACACAAAAGCAAAACCTACTGACCCACCCAGGTCTTCACAGAGTTATTCATCTATGACAGCTAAAACCTACACTGACACATCCATACTGCTATATAAAGATTCACAATACACATTCACCTACTTGGGGAAAGGCTGACTTTTATATATTTAAAGGCGAATTACACTGGAATTAAATGTGGGAATTTGGCCTTATTAACAGAAAATCCTAGAAGCAGTATCCAGCAGTTCTAGCTAGCATATACCTAAGAAAAAAGCAAATTGTTTTGCCTACCCTTATGCATTAAAGAGAACTAATTTGGGGGATCTTCTTGAATTTTGATGTTATCCTGATCTTTTGTTCTCAACTAGAGCTACTTGCAGGTCACACAAAATCTAAAACCTGAAACCTTCTGTTCTCACCCACTAAAGACTGAAATAAAGGCAGGCAGTAAATACATTCACATGCACATGCACACACACAAACACACACACATACACACACAGCATCAGAATTTCATATACCTAAACTATCTTAATTTGCATTCTGCAAAAAAAAAAAAGTTCTGACACCCTAAAAGTTAAAGAGGTATGTAAACAATTTACAAATACATGCTTTCAAACTTTCTCTCCTGAGACAGAGTCGCACTACATTGTGCAGACTGTCCTCCAATTCCTGGGGCCAAGTGATCCTCCTGCCTCAGCATCAGAATAGCTGTGGTGTATGCATCATTACGCCCAGCTCAAGGCTTTTTTAAAGTCAGACAAGCTGCTTAAAATAAATTAAAAGATAGCCAGGCATGGTGCAATACAATTGTAATCCCAGCACTCAGAAAGCACAGTAAATTAAAAGCCAGCCTGGGCTACATAACAAGTTCAAGGCCAGCCTGAAATATATAGCAAGTTCAAGGCCAGCCTGAGTTACATAGTGAGACCTTGTCTCAAAAAGCAAATGAATAAAAAGAAGCATATACAGCTCACATTCGAAAATCCAATCTAAATCTTTTTAAATAGTTTGAGGACTCTCCTTGCTTAAACAACTTGGTCCAGTTCCCATTCAAAGCAGAACAACTCCATTATTTCATTCTAATCTGTTTATAAATAGATGTCTCTGCAAGATATCATTAGACAAAGTTTCCACTGTTTAAAAATGTCTGTGAAATGTTATTCCAATGAGCAGTGATAACCTTTACTGAGTGTGGGCAAAAAAAAATTGATGGAAAGAATGCAGTTGAAGAAAATCGAGGCAAATGGTCCAACCAGGGAGGTCAGGAAAATAAGCATACTGAAAAGACATCATCTTTTGTCAGCTTTCTCTAAATGTTTTATGCTCTATAAGTAAATTTCTTTTGGAGAACACATTCAAAGGGAGCTACCATTCCTCCACACCGGCCTTGTCAATGTAATAAGAAATTATAAATCCTGCTCTTTTGTTTGTTTTTCTGATACTGGACATTGAACCCAGGGCCTTCTCACTGAGCTACATCCCCAGCTGTTCTTGTTTTAGTTTTTATCAGATATCCCTGTGATGCTAAATTGCCCAGGCTAGACTTAAACTTGTGATTCTCCTGCCTCAGCCTTCCAAGTGCTAGCCTTACAAACATGCACCACCACACCCAGTCAAATCCTGCTTATTTAATAAGAAACATTCCAGAGAAGATGCTCATAACCTTGGCAACATCACTGAAGGTAAAACTGAGAAATTCTGAGGGAGGAAAATAACTAACACATGTAGTCTAAAACAAAGAGGGATAACTAAATTCCCCGCAAGAGAGATGCTCACCCTAGCATTTAAACTAGCAGTAAAACATACCTTGGAGATTTACACTGCATTAACTCTGTCCACATTATTATATTAAGGTATGTATTTTCATCAAGTTAACTTACTTGTGTAATATTCAGTGACTATGTTATAAATGCTTTAGTCCAATTTGCAAATTTCACCTATATACTGTGAAAGAGTACAGCTATAACTTTATGAAAGAGTAAAGCT
>RJWT010027894.1:0-15374 GCA_004365215.1 Cuniculus paca
AATGCAGATACAACATACTAGAACCTGTGGGACGCAATGAAAGTGGTCCTAAGAGGGAAATTTATAGTGGTGAATTCTTACATCAGGAAAATAGAATGAGCACAAATAAACAAACTAATGTTGCCTCTCAAGCATCTAAAAAAAGATGAATAAGTCAAGCTTATAGCCCTTATGATGGAGGAAATTCTAAACATTTGATTGGAAATTAATGCAATTGAGACTAAGAAAACAACACAGAGAATTAATGAATCAAAGAGTTGGTTCTTTCAAAGAATAAATAAAATTGATAAACCCCTACCCAATCTTATCAAAAAAAGGAAAGAAAAGACTCAAATTCATGCATTGAGGAATGAAAAGGGTGAAATCACTACAGATCCTGTGGAAATTCAGAAGATCATCAATACCTACTCCAAAAATCTCTCTCATAGGATAGAAAACAGGGAAGAAATTGACATATTCCTAGAAACATATAAATTGCCTAAGTTAAATCAAGAAGGTATAAGAATTTTGAATAACCCAATATAAGTTAATGAAACTAAAAATGCAATTAAAAATTTAAAAACAAAGAAAAGCCCAGGTCCTAATGGATTCACAACTGAATTCTCCAAGAAATATGGGGAAGATTTAATGCCAATACTCCTCAAACTCTTTAATGAACTTGAAAGGGAAACAATTTTCCCTAACTCATTTCAGGAGACAAGAATTACTCTGATACCAAAATCAGAAAAGACCCAACCAAAAAAGAAAACTGCAGACCAATCTCCCTAATGAACATAGATGCAAAAATTCTCAGTAAAATACTAACAAATAGAATGCAGAAAATTGGAAGAAGATTATACACCATGACCAAGTGAGATTCATCCCAGGAAGGCAGGGCTGATTCAACATATGCAAATCAATAAAAGGAATGCACCATATCACAGAGACCAAGACAAAAATTACATGATAATCTCAATAGATGCAGAAAAAGCTTTTGATAAAATCCAACACTCACTCATGAGAAAAATTAGAATAGATGGTCTCTACCTCAATGTGATAAAAGCCATCTATGAAAAAAACAACAGCCAACATCATATTAAATGGACAACAACTGAAAGTTTTCACTCTAAAAACAAGAACAAGACAAGGATGTCCACTATGACTGCTCCTATTCAATATAGTTCTGGAAATGTTAGCAAGAGCAATCAGACAAGAGAGAAATAAAAGGAATAAGGATAGGAAAGGAAGAAGTTAAATTATCATTATTCACAGATGACATGATACTCTACATAGAAGATCCCAAAAACTCTACCAAAAGACTAGTAGACCTAATAAGCAAATTCAGTAATGTAGCTGGATACAAAGTCAACATTAAAAAATCAATAGCATTCATGTACACAAGCAATACACTCACTGAGAGAGAAATTAGGGAAACCACACCCTTCACAATAGCAACCCCAAAAATGAAATACTTAGAAATCAACCTAACAAAGGATGCAAAAGATCTATGTATTGAAAATTATAGCACTCTGATAAAAGAGATTGAAGAGGATGGCATAAAATGGAAAGATATCCCTTGCTCACAGGTATGAAGAACCAACATTGTGAAAATTACCATACTCCCAAGATTGCTATGCAGATTTAATGCAATCCCAATCAAATTATTATTAGCATAACTCATAGATCCAAAGAAAACATTCCTAAAATTCATTTGGAACTAGAAGAGACCTAGAATAGTAAAGACAATCCTGCAACAAAGACAAGGCAGGAGGCATCACAATCACTGATTTGAAATTATATGACAAATCTAGTGGGATAAAATCAGCATGTACTGGTGAAAACACATACCTGAGGATCAGTGGGACAGATTAGAAGATGCAGACACAACTCCAAACACGCCAATCAACTTTATCTTTGACAAAGGGGTCAAAAATGTTCACTTTGGAAGAAAGACAGTCTCTTTAATAAATGGTCCTAGAAAAACTGGCTTTCCACATGCCGAAGACTAAAACTAGACCTATATCTATCACCATGCACTAAGCTTATCTCAGAATGGATCAAAGATCTAAATGTTAAACAGAAACATAATCTACTGGAAGATAAGGTAGGTAGAAATCTTGAAGACATAGGAGTCGACAGAGAGAGAGAGAGTTCATGAACAAAATCCAAACTGCACAGGAAGTACTTCAAAGACTCAACACCTGGAATCTCATCTTATTAAAAAAATTTGCATATAAAAAAATCACCAACAGAGTGAAGAGACAACCCAAAGAATGAGAAAAAAATTTAGCCAACTGTCCCTCCAACAAAGAACTTCTATCTAGAACATATAAAGAATCAAAAAAATCAGGGCTTCCAATTTCAAAGACCCAAACCAAAAATGGGCCTCTGAGTTGAACACACTTTTCTCAGATGAAGAAACATAAACTATAAATAAATATATGAAAAAATGTTTAACATCACTGGTCATTTGAGAAATGCAAATTAAAACAGCACTGAGATTCCATCTCACTCCAGAAAGAATAGCTATTATCAAGAAATCGACCAAAACAAATGCTGGCGGGGCCATTAGGGAAAAGGAACTCTTCTCCACTGTTGGTGGGAGTGTAGACTGGTATAACCACTGTGCAAATCAGTGTGCAGACTCCTCAAATAACTAGAATTGAAAGGCCCATTTGATCCAGCTATTCCCCTTCTGGGAATTGAAAGAACTGAAAACACCATAGCACAGCAATATATATGCACACATGTTAATAGCAGCACAACTTGTAATAGCTAAATCTTGGAAACAACCCAAATACCCTTCAACCACTGAATGGATAAAAAAATGTGATATTTTTATACAAGGGAGTAGTACTCAGCTATAAAGTAGGATAAATGCGAGGTTTTTATAGGTAAATAGATGACACTTGAGACCATACTCATAAGTGAAATAAACCAGACTTTCATGTGTAAACATCATATTGCCTTCCTAATGTAAAAAACAGAAAGAGTAAATACGATCCAAAATGCACAATAGATACTGCGAGAGTGAAAGGGGAAGAAACTGCTCATCAGGAAAGAACTGGGATGGAGGACAGGAAAAAAGAAAGAAGTGACAAGATTTTATTTATATATATATTAATAATATATATATTTAATTATATATATATATTTAATATATATAAAATATATTAAATTAAAAAAATAAAAACGCTCTGTAAAGTTGTACCAAAAACTTTCTTCATATAATTACTCTAAGCTTTTCTCTATTTTAATATTTTTGTTTACAACTTAATGCTTATTGTTAAAAACTAAGATCCAAACCCGTATATTAACTCACACCTACACAGGATCGGGGGCTCCATACCGTGTGGCACATCCTGCCCACAGGCATGAGTTCGGGGCAGCACTGCACTTAGAGTGTGGTCTCCTGTGATTAAGAGGCAGTGTCGGAATCCTTCCTGAAGGACCCACTCTCAAAGAGTATGTATACACATGGCGTATTCCATAATCAGTGGTGCACAGGGTGTTATGGGAGTGGCTTATTCGAGGAGTCAGACCCATTTGAATTCTTCCATTCAACTATTCTTTCGATTACCTGATCTACTAATGACATTTCCTTGTTTTTAACAGCTTCATATTATCGTGTTTATAAAAATACTCTCACAATTTCTGGAGAATTTTGTGGGAGTGAGTGTGCAGGTGCGCATCTGTTTGGTGTTACAGACTGGATGAATGAGCGCCAGTTTGATTTTTTTCTTTGCCTATAATGTGATCATCAGTATATTCCAATATCCAAAATTTATATTTATTAAGCTTCTACACGCCAAACGAATTTGCTACTGGCTCTGGGAAATAGAAAATGCTTGAAGAGTTCCGGATCCGGGGAGGCACCCAAACGTGTGCAGACAACTATAAATGTAAAGCAGCGCCTAGGAAGATAAATAAACTCACACAAGACTCATGGGACCAAACAGCCTGCGAAAGGGTGTGGGAGGCACGGTCTGCGAAGAGGAGGATTTTATTGCTAAGATTGTTCATCGGCGAAAAACAGACCGAGAGTATATTACTGTTTTACAATATTTTACGAATGACAAGAGGACTTTTTGTCTGCACACGCGGCACAGCACCTACCCCTTCCTCTCTTCTTGTACCATTTGTGAAACTTTAAACGGGAAGTGAGATGCTTTGCAGGGTTTCATCACGTTACGGGTGGAAGCTATTGTAGAGTGTCCAAGGTGGCGACGAAATCACAAGAAGAGAGACAGGAGAGCACTTAGTGATGTGTGCAGAGGACACCGCAAGGGCAGCGCCTCGGATGGTTCCTGACTTTTGATTGTCAAGAAAAGCAAAAGAGAAAACGCAAATTTGATGATACAGACTGGGTGAATGAGTGCCAGACTGCTGCAGAACAGTCTTCTATAAACAGATTCTCACTGTCAAGAAGGATATGTAGGTTGGAATATAAATCTTGCTGTATAAGCATGCTATAACCCAGTGATTTTCAAGTGTTTTAATGTAAGAAGACAACCTGAGCTGCTTTATTTAAGATGTAGAGTCTAAGTCCTTCCCCTTTTGGCAATGGATGTAATTAGATCCAGGTGGAAAACAAGAATCTGTAATTTCTCAAAGGGTAGATATTTCTGCTGCAGGTCCTTCCCTAATATGTTGAAAAATACTACAATAATTACCTTAGATTGATAACCCATCCTAAAAGGACACTTTGCTGCATGATGCATCAGTGCAATAAAGTTTCTCACACCATAAAAATGGTTATCACATGGGTCTAACTCCCTCAAATATTCAAGTCCATTAGTTATCCCACATCCCCTTCTTTCAATCCCTGATTTATAGCATTTTTTGCTAAAGCTTTAGAAACAAGCAACAGCAAATAAGCATACTAACTGGCACCTTTTAAACAGACTAGAGCCAGCAAATAGATATTTACATTGCTGGTACTAGTCACAAATTAAATATTTGCACACTTTAAATAAGATCAAAGTACCAGATATTAAGAGTGCAGGAGACTAGTACAGTTGTCTTACTTTTACACACACAAAAAAGAGCTTAGCTTTTAAAGACTATATCTGAAAGGATGAAGGAAATATTTATTTGGAAGTTTGGTGGAAGAAATGATTTCAGGGACCGTGATTTAAAAGGGTATATGAGATTGAATGGGAAAATGCCAGCATTTTAGCTGTTTTTATGTGATAGTACAAATTTTTGCAGGAAGAATTTGAATTGCTTGTACATAAAATAATTTATCTCCTCTCATTTTCACCTGAAAATATCTATAACATTTCCATAATGAGAGCTCTCAAGGAGTTTTTGCTACACTAAAGGACAGAGATGAATATCGCCACTGACAGGAATTTGACACTTTTTTATTCTCTAAGGTATCAATTAAAGTTATCAATGAATCAATTTTCCTTTTGAGGATTTAAAAAGTAACATTAAGTAGAAAGTTTTGTAAGCTGTGCAAATCTTCTCTATAATTTTTGTGCTATTGATAAAATGTGTTCCATTGTCTCTTGAAATCCTGATCTTGGAATAAGACTTCAAATTGAAAAGAGAACTACAGAGCTAGGGAAGGAATCTCAGAATGTATTTCAACAAGTTCTTCACAGTGACTGCTTGGCAAAGAGGGGGTAAAGAATTTTTATTTATTATGGAGAGATTAATGGGAAGCTTTATATACTATACAGTAAATTAACCTTAAAGAAAATTTATAGCACTCTCTAAAGTTCAAAAGAGTTCTTTCTAGCTACAGGAAAAAAGACTAGAACTCACAATAAATACAACATGCTTATCCATTATCTGAATACTGTATGTTTTTGTTTTTGTTTTGTTTTGTTTACAAGTGACTGCTTCTAGTTTTGTCTCTTCAATTAAAATAGTATGTACACAAATGGAAGCCGGGACAGTAAAACAACATCGTTAAAGTTGGTATACAGCACCCATGAGGGAACACAGAACTGGAAATTTTAGTTCTGAGATCAGTAGGTTCTCTCACCCACACACTTTTAGAGAGAAGAATGCAGAAAATGTCTCAGTTATTATCTGTTCTCAATAATATTCAAGGAAATGAACCAAATAAAAACGGGGGAACTAGAATAGAAATAGGGAAACAGAGGTATGCGTGTGGAACAGTTTATTGGTAAAATGATTCCTAGATGTTCAGGTAGTTCGTAACAAGAAACTCTTCAAAGTAGGACACACTATAAACTCTATATTATTCTTTATTGAAACATCTGTGCTATTTTTTTAATTCAGTGGCAGGGTAAAACCCACTTACCTGCTATGCTCCTTCTGAACCTAAATTTTATGCTTATTTTTGGCAATTTGCTATGTACAACTAATGCTGATGCTTGTCCCAGAGGTCTTTCCTGACTTTCGATCCTATCACAAGCCAGGCGTCCTTCTCTCGCCATCACGTGACTTTTAAATTCCTTTCCTGTTGCTCATCGTGTGCAGTCTAGAGTCCAGTGGCGTGGATCTCCCACTAGAGGATTCCTCTTGCCCGGTTCTCCTTCTCTACAGCCTAGTCCTGGTCCTCGTCTCCCTGTTCTCCTTCACAGAATTAGCCCTTCTCCTCCACACCGCAGGCCACCTCCACTGACGACCTCCGTGGATCACGACAGACCAGCTGAATTCTGCCTTCCTTATGTGCCCTGAATCTTCTATTACTTGTTGTTTTCTCTGTGCAAGGTTGAACTTCTGTTACTCTAATATGAGCCATTTTGAAAACTGCTGCATAAGACGCAAAAGCTCAAATCTCATTGTAGTACATGTCTCTGATACCCATCTTGAGCCGCAAACAATGGTCCACTCACTTTAAATCCTGTTTAATAAGGTGGGGAGGGATCATGGGATCGCTAAGTACTTTCATACTGGAAAACAAATGAGCTCAGAGTCAGAAGTCCTAGATTTCAGTCTCATTTCTGCCAGATTTGAGGCAGGTCTGTGACTTGGGCTGTAGCGTCCTCATCCGCATAGTGAGCAGATTAATCAGCTTTAAAGACCTCTTTCTCTTCAAGTCTAAGATCTATTGATGTAGTTCTTTGGAACTGGTATATTAACTACTAAGACTTGCTCTTTCTCACTCTTCTTTCTACAGCAGCCATGTCTGGTAGCTTCCAGTGAATTTCATTCTGCTTCAGCAAGATGCTCCCTTAGTTTACTTTGCTTTTTCTTTTTGTCCTGTATTTTTCTTTGATTTTCTCTTCCTGTGGATACTTATACTGGATTTTGGGTTCTTATTATACCCTGTATATTTGTCCATCATAATACTTATTGGAATGTAAGATCATCTTACTCATATTCATGTTCCTAGTGCCTGAACAAAGGTCTGAGACACACAGATGGCTCATTAATTTCTTGCTGAAAGGAACTAAGCCAAGAGGATAAAAATTATGTACACAAATGATTGAGTCTGTTAGGCACTGTTAGTTCTAATGGGTCCATGACAATTCTACCATAACATGAGCAGAAAGATGGTACTATTTTCCAATGAGTCTTCTTTCCCGTGAAACTCTCTCTGACATTTCATTTTAAGTGTCATTCTTTCCCTCTTCAAAGCAATATGATAACAAATATGTCATTTAGGGCACCAAAGAGAGGAAATCAAACCCTACAAACAGGAAAAATAGATACATATTATCAGATTTACCACTTACTCCTATCTTTATGCATACTTTATATAAAATAAACCTAAATTTATTTGACATAGTAAGAGAAATTTCTTATTTTATCAACTGTTTATATTACATTATAAGACTAAACTTAAGGTAATTTTGAAGGCTCAATCTGTTAGTTTCTTCTAAGCCATTATTTTTAAATTTTTGATATAGAGTGACTATTAGGATTTGAAAGAAGGTTAGCAATCTCATAGTAAAATGTTACTTTAGATGAGTTATTGCAAAATATTTAGTTTACAAGATTTGATAGGCATTCTGAGAAAAAAATTTAAATGATTGAGAAGAAAAGAAAGAGAAATGTGAAGAGAAATGTTGACTATTTTGGGAAATGTTGAATATTTTAAGTCAATTTTTAACGATAATTAAAGCTTATGTAGTTCAGGCTGGCCTTGAACTCACTGTGTAGCCCAGGCTGGCCTCAAACTTGCAGCAATACTTCTGCCTCTGCCTCCTGAGTGCTGCGACCCACTGACGTGACCCACTAACGTGACCCACCATACCTGGCTTTACAGCTTTAATATGATACTATTCCTAATAAATTTCCAAGACTGCAACAGAGGCATATTATAGCATTTCCATGATTTTTTGGTTTTGAAAACATTTCTTAATTCAATGTATATTATTTTCTTTCATAAGTCTTCTGAAGAATAAATTGGGAAATCTGACGCCCAAAGATTGTAGTTTATCTATAAATGGAAAGGATTAGTTAGTAGTAGGGATAGGATTACAAGCCAGAATATTTAGATCTCTTGTTCTAGTTTCTTGCTATAATATAATCATACTATTCACTTTCCCTGGGATAAAATACCTGATGGTTTGAATTTAAAGGAAGAGATATTTATTTGGCATGGTTTGAGAGTTTCAGTCCATGGTTAACTGGCTGGTCTGAGATGGCATGATAGAATGGCACAGTGGAAGAAAGATATTCAGCCAAGGGTCCAATGGTAGGCAAGAAACAGCCAGAGAGAGAGAGACAGAGAGAGAGACAGAGACAGAGACAGAGACAGAGACAGAGACAGAAGAGCCACACCCTCCAAAGACACATCCAGCCCAGCAACTCATCTCCTCCAAACAGGCTCCACCTCCTACTAGTACATTTACCTATGAATTTATCAATGATGACTATAGGTTCCCGATGATCCGATCACCTTCCAAAAGCCCCACCTCTAAACATGTGAGAATTTGGGGGGACATTGCCCATCTAAACCGTAACAGTCAGGGACGGCTGTAAGAATTGTACTATTCTCCAACACACGGCAATACTTTGAGAAGGAGGAATACCTATGAACAAAATATCATTTATAATATTAATCATTTCTAGATGAAATTTAAATGCTTTTTGCCCATTTCTTTTGTCACTACTTATCACCTAAAAAGGTCAAACTAGTTGTTCAATTAAAGAATCTTGAAGATTTCTGATAAGTTGCTTAATAACTTTGGGAAAAATGTGAAAGAAGTCTAAGTAATACTTTGTACACTTGTGTATGAACATACATGATATTTGTGAATGTGGTCCATTTCTCATTTTTAAAATAGACACAAATTCTTGATATTTTTGAGACAAGTTCTCAGGGTGTAACTTAAGCTTGTTTTAAACCTCTATGTAGCGCAAACTGGCTTTGAAGTTTGTGTCTTCCTACCTTAGTCCACATACTGGGACATGAGGGCTGTGCTACCATGCCCCACTCAGCTGTTGGTTTTTAAATAAATAAAATGTAAAAATTTGTTCTAGATAGAAGTCCTTTGTCTGAGGGACAATTGGCTAAAGTTTTTTCCCATCCTGTCAGTTGTGTTTTCACTCTGTTAATTTTTTTTTTTTTTTGCTATGCAAAAGCTTTTTAATAAGACAAGATCCCACTTGTTGATTCTTTGAAGTATTTCCTGAGCAGTCTGAGTTTTGTTCACGGACTGTCTTCCTACACCTATGTCATCTGAACAACTACTCTGAAGATAACATTATGCAATATATTAACCATTGTTATTCTCCTATTGTTTCAAAATTCTCTATCATTTTTATTCTTTTTTCATTTTAAAAAATAAATAAACAGAATTTACTAGCCAAAAAAATTTTCCACCTACTTTCTCTTCCAGTAGATTTAGTGATTCTGTTTTGATATTTAGATATTTAGATCTTTGATCCACTTTGACTTTAGTTTAGTGAACGGTATAGACACGGGTTTAGCCTTCGGCATGTAAAGAGCCAGTTTTTCCAGCACCATTTATTAAAGAAACTATCTTACTTCCAGTAAACATGTTTGGCCCCTGTGTCAAAGATAAGGTGGCTAAGTATCTTTGTAGTTGTGTCCGCAGGTTGTAATCTGTTCCACTGGTCTTCAGTTCCGGTTTTCATTATGTTTTTGTTTTGTTTTGTTTTTTGTTTTTTGTTTGTTTGCTTGTTTGTTTTGCTAGTTCCATGTTGATTTTATCACAGTAGCTTTGTAGTATAAATTCAAATCATGGATTGTGATGCCTCCTGCTTTGCCTTTCTTGTCAAGGATTGCCTTTGGTAGTCTGGGTCTCTTCTGGTTCTGAATGAATTTTAGAAATGTACACAAAAGATATTTTAATTGAGATTGCATTAAACCTGTATAACAATTTTGGGAGTATGGTCATTTTTACTATGTTGGTGCTTCATATCCATGCAAGGGATATCTTTCCATTTTCTGATATCCTCTTCAATCTCCTTTTTCAAAGTACTATAATTTTCAATATATAGATCTTTTGTATCCTTTGTTAGATTAATTCCCAAGTATTTCACTTTTTTGAATGCTATTGTGAAGGGTGTGGTTTCTCTAATTTTTCTCTCAGTGAATTTGTTGTTTTTGTACAGGAACACTATTAATTTTTGAGTGTTGACTTTGTATCCAGCTATGCTACTGAATTTGGATATTAAATCTAGAAGTCTTTTGGGGTCTTCTATGTAGAGTATCATGTCATTGTGAATAATGATAATTTAAATTCTTGTTTTCCTATTCTTATTCCTTTTATTTCTCTCTCTTGTCTCATTGCTCTGGGTAACATTTCCAGGACCACATTGAATAGGAGCACTGATTTTACAGTGAAAACTTTCAGTTTTTGTCCATTTAATATGATGTTGGCTGCTGGTTTGTCATAGATGGCTTTTATCAGATTGAGATAGAGACCATCTATTCTGATTTTCTGTAGGATTTTTATCATGAATGGGTGTTGAACTTTACCAAAAGCTTTTTCTGCATCTATTGAGAAGACCATGTGATTTTTGTCATTGGCTCTGTTGATGTGGTATATTATATTTATTGATTTGCATATGTTGAAACATCCCTGCATTCCTGGAATGAACCCCACTTGATTATAGTGTGTAATCTTCTTGTTGATTTGCTGCTTTCTGTTTGTTAGTATCTTATTGAGGATTTTTGCATCTATACTCATTAGAAAGATTGGCCTGTAGTTCTCTTTTATGGTTGGGTCTTTGTCTGGTTTTGGTATCAGGATAATACTTGCCTCCAGGTTCTAGAACATATGAAGATTTGAAAAACTAAGGACCTCCCCCCAATTCAAAGATCCTATCCAAAAATGAGAATCTGAGATGAATACACACTTCTCAGATGAAGAAATACAAATTGCAAACAAACATGTGAAAAATGTTTAACATCACTGGTTATTCAAGAGCTGCAAATTAAAAACTGAGATTCTGTCTCACTGTGGAAAGAATGGCTTTCATTAAAAAACTAACCAATAACAAATGCTAAAGGGGTTGTGGAGGAAAAAGAGCCCTTCTCCACTATTAGTGGTAATATAGACTTGTGCAACCACTGTGGAAATCAGTGTGGTGATTCCTCAAAAAACTAGGGTTAGAAATCCCATTCCATTCCCCTTCTGGGTATCTGGTATAGGTAAACATCATAAATTCAAATTAGTTATATCATTAGTGTCTCTTAGTTCATTAAAAAGGAAAGTTTGTGCTAACAGCAATTAGAGAAATTTTTATGCCCATATTTGTACCCTGAGCAACTACTTTAACAACAACAACATGTAATGTATTAACTGTTGTTATTCTCCTCTTATTTTGTTATGAAATTTTTACTTACCTTTTTTCAATAAAGAGTCAAAATTGCTTAGTTATATAAGCAAATTAGAATTTGTAGTATTTTGTAATTTCACACCAATTTGTTTATCCTTTTTCACTTTGTTGTACAAGATAAGCCAAGTAATTTACAGTGAGAGGAAAGTATTTTTGAAGACAAACAAAATATCAAGTTAGTCAAATTTTGAACTCAACCTTGGCTGTGGCTTGAGGCATCTTACTTCTCTATACTGAATTTGTATTACATTTTTCAAAAGTGTATTACATTTACAAAAAGGAATCATGGTGATTTGTTGCAACAAATTTTAAAAAAATAGGCAAAACTACACTTTTTTTTTGCAATGGCTAAATACTTAAAGGCCACTGTTAACAGGTAGGAAAACTATGTTTCATAGTTAAAGAGAAGTGGAAAGGAATTTAGCCCCCTGCCAAAAGGCTTCTACTCCTCTGAGGTTGGAATGTGAGAAGAGATCTTCCCAAGAACAACATCAACAATTGCCACACATTACTTATATACTAATCAATTTTTCTAAGAAATATATATTGAACATCTTTTAGATGAGCACTTATATTCCAGAAGTGTTGACTGAGAAAGCAATACTTTCCCAGACAACACTCGCAGTGTTAGAGATTCAGTAGGGAAATAAATAGAGAAGGTCCCCATCCTAAAAGAGTTGTATTTCAACAGTAGGAATACTCCACAGCAAACTCGCACAGTGGGAAATGCTGCAGAGAAAATAGAAGAGAATCATACAGTAAGTAACAGGAAAAGACCTTCCAATGGGCAGCATTCACAAGGATAGCCAAGTGACAAGAAGAAACCATCCATGAAAGAACTGGAGGAAAAGAACTACATGCAAAGGGGACAGAAGATGCAAATGAACTAAGGCAGAAATGAATCTAGGTATGTGTGGAGCAGGAAAAGGGTGCAATGGAGCCACAGTACCAGGTAGGAGTGTGGTGTAGGCTAAGGTAGGCAAACTAGGCAGGGCCAGATATACAGGCTCTGGGTAACGAGATTTCATTCTATGTGCAGTGAAAGAACAGCAGGGTGTTTGATGCAGAGGAGGGGTATGATCAGATTTACCTGTTAAAACAGATCACTTTTGCCCTGAATGTGGAGTTGATTGTAGCCAGCAAAGGAAACAGGAAAAAACAGTTGAGCTGTTAGTGGCATAATTCATTTATAATGGTAGCTTGGAGACTTGGACTAAACTCTTAATAGTAAAAATGGAGAAAAAAATGGATTTGAATATTTGTCAGAGGTTGAATTGCCTGGATATGCTAATAAAATCAATTTGTGGAAAAATAAAAGGAAAATTCAAGAAATGTCTTATAGGTATTAGATGTGAACAACAAAAAGGATGGAAATATGAGGAACTTTGTACTGACATAGGATTGCTTTCATGAGACGTGTGTGTGTGTGTGTGTGTGTGTGTGTGTGTGTGTGTGATGGGAAAGGGGTTGCTCATCAAGTGATTTTTAAATATGTTAAGTGTAAATGCCTATCAACATTTAAAAGATGTCAAATGACACTTGGATCTATGAGCCTGGTATTTATGACAGATTTGGCTTGGAGATGTGAATTTAGACATTATTAGCATATAGATAGAAGTTTAAAGCTATAGACCAACCATGCCTTTAGTCAAGGAAATGGTGAAGGCCTGAATGCATACCAGAAAGCTGTAAGAAACCAAAACATGTGAGCAATCAGGAATCCAAGAAGACCCAGAAAGTAAGAGCACTTCACAGCCATCTGTCACTGTGATTGTAAAGTATGAATAGTCCACAGAAAGTGTTTTCTTTCAATGATGTTCACAGCATTGATTTTTGTCTTCCAGATCCAATTCTCTAGGTGTTTTCTAGGGCAGATGATTGTGGATTTAAGTTTATTACACAGGCATGGAATAAAGCTGGTCATGTGTAGAAATTCATGGATCTCTAGACTAGACAACCTGGACCCTTGTGTCTCTGTGGAGGAAAAAAACCAAAAAAGTGCAAGAGGGAGGAGGAGAAAAGGAGGATGAAGCTCAAACTCAGAGGACCTCTCTGGACTGCTCTTTTCCATGGCATTGGACTGTGTCTTACTCTATGGTTTCGATGACGCTGATTAGTTCCAGGAGTAGCAAGTTGCAGGAAAGATGTGTTTGGTCACAAAGACAGAAATAATGGCCATTTTCCAGAATCTTCTGTTGTTGTGTTGCTTTTTAAATTCTCATGCTCCCGGATCCACTTTCTAACCACTAATTAGCATCCCTTTCCAAGTTTAGAAGCCTTAAGCAGAGGGTTAGTGAGAGCAAGCTATGGCAAAGTATTTAATTTCTGTCTTTTGATTTTCAATACACACATCTGCTACTTTTCAGTCTATCAGATTTCACACAATCCAACTAAGATGTGATTTAACTAACAAGTATTTGAGCAAGAAGGTATGGTTTATTCATGTTCTCAACTATGACATCTGAGGAAAATTGTATGGCTAGGATCTTATGATCATATTGATGCCAGATTAATTCTCTACAACTATTTATTGTGGTAAAGGTTTATGAAAATAAGCCATTAGCTTTTGCTGTCTCTCTTTCTTCTTAGTTTTTTTGAGAGTTATCATGAATACTAATGTTTATGGTTACCACCTAATTTTGTATCCTACACCATTTCTTTCTCTTCAACATCCTCTTTGAAATTCACAGGGCAGTTTCTTCTCTCAAAATTCACATGGAAGAATTCTAATTCTAAGGGCAAAGGCAATATTCTGTTTAATTGTATTTTCTTACAATTAACAAGGGGTTAACTGCAAACGAAATGATAAAATGCCCACCCATCCTAGACAGTGACAGTTCTAGCTGCTTTATGAAAGACTCTGGGCTTGAGCTGAATAACAAAGAGGGGAGGAGGAGGTTTCGGTTCCCAGATAAGTGACACTTCACCGTTGTAGAAGAAAGGATTTATTGAGCTCCATAATAGAATGCCCCTCAATATAGTTTGAACATTTAGGAGTTCAAACATTTAAGAGCTCATTTTTCTCTCATAACAAGTCAGGAGGGGGTAATTGCTGCTGTTGGTTCTAGGTCTAGGCATTGAGAGATGTTGCAGTTTCCGCTTTGCCCCCTTGAAACTTAGCTATCTTATAAAGTCTTGCTCTACAGGAGAGAGAAGCCCAGTGGAAGGGATAAGAGAGCTTCCACCAACAGCTGGCTCCAAATGCCAGACATGGCAGGGGCTGTCCTGGACAGTGAGTCAGCCAGCAGGCATGTGTGAGGCAGGCATGTGTCACCCCCACTGAACCTGGATGTAATTCCTAACTCACAGTCATCACCAGGAAAATGATTATTATTTTAGCCACTAAATTTTGGAGTACTTCATTTTACAGTATAATATGAAAACTGAAAAAAAAGAAGTTTAAGTAAGTGATATATTTCTCTAGCTAGAGCTCATTGTTTTTCATAGAACTCTGTTTCCAAGTGTTTTGATGGTGCCTACATAGATTATGTATTTATTGCTAAACTCTACCAGTTGCTAGAAATCTAGTTTTGTATATTTGTGCATGCGTGTGTGTGTGTGTGTGTGTGTGTGTGTGTGTGTAGGTTAGTGCACAAAGCATATTATGCTTTGAATAAAGATCAGATGCCCGTTGGTCTACCAGTAAACACCAATGG
>RJWT010027895.1:0-15369 GCA_004365215.1 Cuniculus paca
GCCTTTTCAAACACAGACTTCTTCTGTTATTGCTGCAGACTCTGGAACAGACTTTGCAATGATCATCACCTTCTGAATGTGCTCCATATGTGTGATCCCTTTGGCAATGAGGTTTTATACCTTATGGAAATTCAAAGTCTGCAATCACATTTTGAATTACATGAGTCGACACTTTCCAATGTACATCCTGAAGAGTTCTTTTCTTGTGTGTTCGAACCATCTTTGGACTCCAGTACCTGTGATAACCTTTCAATGTCTTTCCTGTCCTGTTTTAAATACAGCACCTTGAATCAGCCTAACTCTAACACTTTCTCGAGTTTCATTGGCATCTCCTGGCATCACATTTTGGAGAACATTTCCTCACAGTGTTGAGTCCAGCACCTGAAGGAAGCATTGTATATGCGTTCCTCAGCTCATTCAAATGCTGACCCTAGGAACACTTTTTCAGTGACTGCTACAGAAGTTCCCACAGGAAATTTTGGCATTCTATTTTCAGGAACAATTGTACTGGGTTTTGTCTCCAGAACGTGATCTCTCTTATTACAAGACATTAGTCACCCTATTCCAACCTTGCTCATGAAACGACCTGTTCAGTTCCGTTCATCAACACTTTCAAATACACACTCTGGAATACTCCTCGCAGATTTTTAAGTATGGTGTGTGAAATGCAGTCACCTGTATCCCATTTTTAGTAATGATCATCATCAGTTTCAACCCCACTCCTTGACTCCCCTTTTCAATGATGAGCCTCACCTGCTGCAGAGGTAGATACCGAAATCACCTTTTCTGCCCAAGTTGAAATATTAATGCCTCCAATAAATTCTCAGTCACATATGTCAACTCTTTCCAGCTGTAGCTGTTAGAAAAGAACTTGTGAATGATGGTTGTCAAATGTTTTGAATGCAGCCTGTGGATTCAAAATTTTGCTGATTTGTTTTCACCACGTTCATCTCCATTCCCTGAAAGAATGTTTTACAATCTTCAATATGTGTTTTAACTCACATCCATGGAAACACATCGTCACCGTTATTCATCACCTGGTTCAACTGCAGTCACTGATTTCACATTTACAATGAGTGTTTTCAGAATACACAACTGAAGATCCGGGAATCACATTTCCCAGGACATTTTTCACCTGTTTTCAGTTCAGCACCTGGGAAACGCTTTTCCATGAGTTTTCTTTCCCACTTTTTATCCCCCTCCCGAAATCACTGATGTAAGTATATTCCACGCCTATGGCAACTGCAGGTCATGGAATAAAATTTTCAAGCACATTTTCACTTGATTTGAATCCAGCCTCTTAAAATACCTTTTCAATGCCATTCCGCACATTTTTCCACTTAAGAATTTTGAAACACGATTGCTATGACATTCTACACACATGTCCAATGCCAACAATTGAAGCACATTTGCAAGGACATTTGTAATTCGTTTTGATTCCATCACCTGTTATCAACATTTACTGACATTCCTAAATATTTTCACTGTGGGATCTGGGACCTCCTTTTCAACTGTGTATTTACACATTTGAACACGAGTGCTGGGAATCACCATTTCAATGCTGTTCAACACCTGTTCTAACTCGGTTACATGGAATCAGCGTTTCAGTCATTCACTTCATGATTTTCATCTGTTCTTCCTCGAATCACTTTATTTTTAAAGATCTTCTCATCTCTTCAAACTGAAGCACCTGGAAACAATTTTACAATGACATCCTTCATCTGTTTGCACCTTACACAGAAACACCGTTTCGGTCACATTTTACACATGTTTCAACTGCAGATACTGAAATCATGAAATGGCATTTCCATGCACATTTGTCACATGTTAGGAATGAAGCACCTGTAAGTGCCTTTTCAAACACATACTACTTCCGTTGTCGGTGCAGACTGAGGGACAGACTTTGCAATGATCATCACCTTCTGAATGTGCTCCATATGTGCGATACCTTTTGCAATGAGGTTTTATACCTTATGGAAATTCAAACTCCACAATCACATTTTGAATTACATGAGTGAACACTTTCCAATGTACATCCTGAAGAGTTCTTTTCTTGTGTGTTCGAACCATCTTTGGACTCCAGTTCATGTAATAATCCTTCAATGTCATTCCTGACCTTTTCAAAATACAGCACCTTGAATCAGCCTCACTCTAACACTTTCACGAGTTTCATTGGCATCTGCTGGCATCACATTATTCAAGAACATTTCTTCACAGTGTTGAGTCCAGCACCTGAAGGAAGCATTGTATACGCGTTCCTCAACTGTTTCCAATGCTGACCCTAGGAAAAGTTTTTCAGTGAAGGCTACACAAGTTCCCACAGGAGATTTTGGCATTCTATTTTCAGGAACAATTGCACTGGGTTTTGCCTCCAGCACGTGATCTCTCTTCTTACAAGGCATTAGACACCCAATTCCAATCTTGCTGATGAAGTCACGTGTTCCATTCAATTTGTCAACACTTTCAAATGCACACTCTGGAATACTCTTCACAGATTTGTAAGTATGGTGTGTGAAATGCAGTCAGGTGAATCCCATTGTTAGTAATGACCATCACCTGTTTCAACCCCCTTCTGTGCTCCCCTTTTCAATGATGAGCCTCACCTGCTCCAAAGACACATCCTGAAATCACCATTTCTGCCCAAGTTGAACCGCTTATGCCTCCAAGAAATTCTCAGTCACATTTGTCAACTCTTTCCAACTTTAACTGCTAGAAAAAACTTTTGAATGATGGTTGTCAAATGTTTTGAATGCAGCCTGTGAATTCAAAATTTTGCTGATTTGTTTTCAGCACCTTCATCTCCAGCCACTGAAAGAATGTCTTACAATCTTCAATATGTGTTTTCACTCACATCCACGGAAACAAATCCTAACGGTTGTTCATCACCTGGTTCAACTCCAGTCACTGATGTCACCTGTACAATGAGTGTCTTCAGAATATTCAACTGAAGATCCGCCAATCACATTTCCCAGGACCTTGGTCACCTGTGTTCAATTCAGCATCTGGGAAACGCTTTTCCATGAGATTTCTCTCCCATTTTTTATTCCCCCAAGAAATCACCATTGTAAGTATATTCCTCGCTATGGCAAGTGGAGGTCCAGGAATAAAATTTTCAAGCACATTTTCACTTGATTTGAATCCAGCCTCTTAAAATGCCTTTTCAGTGCCCTTCCGCACATTTTTCCACTCAAGAATATTGAAACACCTTTGCTATGACATTCTACACACATATCAAATGCCAACAGTGGAAGCTCATTTGCAAGGACGTTTGTAATTCGTTTTGATTCCATCCCCTGTTATCAACATTTACTGACATTCCTAAACGTTTTCACTGCGGGATCTGGGACCTCCTTTTCAACTGTGTATTCACCCATTTGAACACGAGTGCTGGGAATCACCATTTCAATGCTGTCCAACCCCAGTTCTAACTCTGCACAATGGGGTCAGCATTTCAGTCATGTACTTCATGAGTTCATCTGTTCCTCCTCAAATCACTTTACTTTCAAGGATCTTCTAATCTCTTCAAACTGCAGCACCTGGAAATAATTTTACAATGACATCCCTCACGTGTTTGCACCTTACACAGAAACACCGTTTCGGTCACATTTTACACATGTTTCTACTGCAGATACTGAATTCATGAAATGGCATTTCCATGCACATTTGTCACATGTTATAAATGCAGCACCTGTAAGTGCCTTTTCAAACCATACTTCGTCTGTTTTCACTGCCGACTCTGGAACAGATTTTGCAATGATCATCACCTTCTGATTCTGCTCCAGATGTGTGATCTCTTTTGCAATGTGGTTTTATACCTTATGGAAATTCAAAGTCTACAATCACGTTTTGAATTACATGAGTCAACACTTTCCAATGTACATCCTGAAGAGTTGTTTTCCTGTGTTCGAACAATCTTTTGACTCCAGTCCCTGTAATAAACTTTCAAGGTCATTCCTGAAATGTTTTAAATACAGCACCTTGAATTAGCCTCACTCTAACACTTTCACGAGTTTCATTAGCACCTCCTGGTATCACATTTTCGAGAACATTTCTTCACAATGTTGAGTCCAGCACGTGAAGGTAGCATGGTATATGAGTTCCTCAGCTCTTTCCAATGCTGACCCTAGGAAGACTTTTTCAGTGACGGCTACACAAGTTCCCACAGGAGATATTGGCATTCTATTTTCTGGAAGAATTGTACTGGGTTTTGCCTCCAGTACGTGATCTCTCTTCTTACAAGACCTTAGTCACCCTATTCCAATCTTGCTCATGAAATCACCTGTTCAGTTTCATTCGTCAACACTTTCAAATGCACACTCTGTAACACTCTTTGCAGATTTGTAAGTATGGTGTGTGAAATGCAGTCACCTGAATCCCTTTGTTAGTAATGACCATCACCTGTTTCAACCCCACTGCTGGACTCCCCTTTTCAATGATGAGCCTCACCTTCTGCAAGGGTAGATCCTGAAATCACCTTTTCTTCCCAAGTTGAAATGTTAATGCCTCCAATAAATTCTCAGTCACATTTGTCAACTCTTTCCACCTGTACCTGTAGAAAAAACTTTTGAATGGTGGTGGTCAAATGTTTTGAATGCAGCCTGTGGATTTAAAATTTGGCTGATTATTTTTCACCACATTCATCTCCAGCCCCTAAAAGAATGTTTTACAATCTTCAATATGTGTTTTAACTCACATCCATGGAAACACATCCTCAACGTTATTCATCACCTGGTTCAACTCCAGTCACTGATTTCACATTTACAATGAGTGTTTTCAGAATACACAACTTAAGATCCGGGAATCACATTTCCCAGGACATATTTCACCTGTTTTCACTTCAGCACCAGGGAAATGCTTTTCCATGAGTTTTCTCTCCCACTTTTTATCCCCCTCCCGAAATCACAAATGTAAGTATATTCCCCGCCTATGGCAACTGCAGGTCCTGGAATAAATTTTGAAGCACATTTTCACTTGATTTGAATCCAGCCTCTTAAAATACCTTTTCAATGCCATTCTGCACATTTTTCCACTCAAGAATATTGAAACACGTTTGCTATGACATTCTACACACATGGTCATAGTCCAACAGTAGAAGTACATTTGCAAGGACATTTGTAATTCGTTTTCACTCATCACCTGTTATCAACATTTACTGACATTCCTAAACATTTTCACTGTGGGATCTGGGACCTCCTTTTCAACTGTGTATTTACAAATTTGAAAACGAGTGCTGGGAATCACCATTTCAATGGTGTTCAATACATGTTGTAACTCTGTTCCATGAAATCAGCGTTTCAGTCATTCACTTCATGAGTTTCATCTGTTCTTCCTCGAATCACTTTATTTTTAAAGATCTTCTCATCTCTTCAAACTGCAGCACCTGGAAATAATTTTAAAATGACATCCCTCATCTGTTTGCACCTTACACAGAAACACCGTTTCGGTCACATGTTACACATGTTTCTACTGCATATACTGAATTCATGAAATGGCATTTCCATACACATTTGTCGCATGTTAGGAATGCAGCACTTGTGAGTGCCTTTTCAAACACATACTTCTTCTGTTGTCCCTACAGACACTGGAACAGACTTTGCAATGATCATCACCTTCTGAATCTGCTCCATATGTGTGATCCTTTTTCAATGAGGTTTTATACCTTATGGAAATTCAAAGTCTACAATCACATTTTGAATTACATGAGTCGACACTTTCCAATGTACATCCTGAAGAGTTCTTTTCTTGTGTGTTCGAACCATCTTTGGACTCCAGTACCTGTGATAACCTTTCAATGTCTTTCCTGTCCTGTTTTAAATACAGCACCTTCAATTAGCCTCACTCTAACACTTTCTAGAGTTTCATTGTCATCTCCAGGCATCACATTTCCGAGAACATTTCTTCACAGTGTTGAGTCCAGCACCTGAAGGTAGCATTGTATATGGTTTCCTCAGCTCTTTACAATGCCGATCCTAGGAAGATTTTTTCAGTGACTGCTACACAAGTTCACACAGGAGATTTTCACATTCTATTTTCAGGAACAATTGTATTGGGTTTTGCCTCCAGCACGTGATCTCTCTTCTTACAAGACATTAGTCACCCTATTCCAATCTTGCTCATGAAATCACCTGTTCAGTTTCATTCATCAACACTTTCAAATGCACACTCTGTAACACTCTTTGCAGATTTGTAAGTATGGTGTGTGAAATGCAGTCACCTGAATCCCATTGTTAGTAATGACCATCATCTGTTTCAACCCCACTCCTGGACTCCCATTTTCAATGATGAGCAGCACCTGCTGCAAGGGTAGAATCTATAATCACCTTTTCTGCCCAAGTTGAAATGTTAATGCCTCCAATAAATTCTCAGTCACATTTGTCATCTCTTTCCACCTGTAGCTGCTAGAAAATACTTTTGAATGATGGTTGTCAAATGTTTTGAATGCAGCCTGTGGATTCAAAATTTTGCTGATTTGTTTTCACCACATTCATCTCCAGCCCCTGAAAGAATGTTTACCATCTTCAACATGTGTTTTAACTCACATCCATGGAAACACATCTTCACCGTTATTCATCACTTGGTTCAACTCCAGTCACTGATTTCACATTTACAATCAGTGTTTTCAGAATACACAACTGAAGATCCAGGAATCACATTTCCCAGGACATTTTTCACCTGTTTTCACTTCAGCACCTGGGAAACACTTTTCCGTGAGTTTTCACTCCCACTTTTTATCCCCCTCTAGAAATCACAAATGTAAGTATATTCCCTGCCAATGGCAACTGCAGGTCCTGGAATAAAATTTTCAAGCACATTTTCACTTGATTTGAATCCAGTGCCTTAAACTACGTTTTCAATGCCATTCCGCACATTTTTCCACTCAAGAATATTGAAACACATTTGCTATGACGTTCTACACACATGGTCAAAGTCCAGCAGTGGAAGTACATTTGCAAGGACATTTGTAATTCGTTTTTTGATTCCATCACCTGTTATCAACATTACTAACATTCCTAAACGTTTTCACTGTGGGATCTGGGACCTCCTTTTCAACTGTGTATTCTCCCATTCGACACGAGTCCAGGGAATCACCATTTCAATGCTGTTCAACACCTGTTGTAACTCTGTTCCATGGATTCAGCGTTTCAGTCATTCACTTCATGAGTTTCATCTGTTCTTCCTGGAATCACTTTATTTTTAAAGATCTGCTCATCTCTTGAAACTGCAGCGCCTGGAAAGAATTTTACAATGACATCCCTCATCTGTTTGCACCTTACACAGAAACACCGTTTCGGTCACATTTTACACATGTTTCTACTGCAGATACTGAATGCATGAAATGGCATTTCCATGCACATTTGTCACATGTTAGGAATGCAGCACCTGTAAGTGCCTTTTCAAACACAGACTTCTTCTGTTATTGCTGCAGACTCTGGAACTGATTTTGCAATGATCATCACCTTCTGAATGTGCTCCATATGTGTGATCCCTTTTGCAATGAGGTTTTATACCTTATGGAAATTCAAAGTCTACAATCACATTTTGAATTACATGATTCAACACTTTCCAATGTACATCCTGAAGAGTTCTTTTCTTGTGTGTTCGAACCATCTTTGGACTCCAGTCCCTGTAATAAACTTTCAATGTCATTCCTGTCCTTTTTAAAATACAGCACCTTGAATCAACCTCACTGTAACACTTTCACGAGTTTCATTGGCATCTCCTCCCATCACATTTGCGAGATCATTTCTTCACAGTGTTGAGTCCAGCACCTGAAGGAAGCATTGTATATGCATTCCTCAGCTCTTTGCAAAGCTGACCCTAGGAAAGCTTTTTCAGTGACGGCTACACAAGTTCCCACAGGAGATTTTGGCATTCTATTTTCAGGAAAAATGGCACTGGGTTTGCCTCCAGCACGTGATCTCTCTTCTTACAAGGCATTAGTCACCCAATTCCAATCTTGCTGATAAAGTCACGTGTTCCATTCCATTTGTCAACAGTTTCAAATGCACACTCTGGAATACTCTTCACAGATTTGTAAGTATGGTGTGTGAAATGCAGTCACCTGAATCCCATTGTTAGTAAGGACCATCACCTTTTTCAACCCCACTTCTGGACTCCCCTTTTCAATGATGAGCCTCATCTGCTCCAAAGACACATCCTTAAATCACCATTTCTGCCCAAGTTGAACCGCTTATGCCTCCAATAAATTCTCAGTCACATTTGTCAACTCTTTCCACCTGCAGCTGCTAGAAAAAAGTTTTGAATGATGGTTGTCAAATGTTTTGAATGCAGCCTGTGAATTCAAAATTTTGCTGATTTGTTTTCACCACCTACATCTCCAGCCACTGAAAGAACGTCTTACAATCTTCAATATGTGTTTTCACTCACATCCACGGAAACAAATCCTCACGGTTGTTCATCACCTGGTTCAACTCCAGTCACTGATGTCACCTTTACAATGAGTGTCTTCAGAATATTCAACTGAAGATCCGGCAATCACATTTCCCAGGACCTTGGTCACCTGTGTTCAATTCAGCATCTGGGAAACGCTTTTCCATGAGTTTTCTCTCCCATTTTTTATCCCCCTGAAAACACCATTGTAAGTATATTCCCCGCTATGGCAAGTGGAGGTCCTGGAATAAAATTTTCAAGCACATTTTCAGTTTGAATCCAGCCTCTTAAAATACCTTTTCAATGCCATTCCGCTCATTTTTCTTCTCAAGAATATTGAAACACGTTTGCTATAACATTCTACACACATGTCAAATGCCAAGAGTGGAAGCACATTTGCAAGGACATTTGTAATTCGTTTACATTCCATCCCCTGGTATCAACATTTACTGACATTCCTAAACGTTTTCGCTGCGGGATCTGAGACCTACTTTTCAACTGTGTATTCACTCATTTGAACACGAGTGCTGGGAATCACCATTTCAATGCTGTTCAGCCCCAGTTCTAATTCTGTTCAATGGAATCAGCGTTTCAGTCGTGTACTTCATGAGTTCCTCTGTTCCTCCTCAAATCACTTTACTTTCAAGGATCTTCTCATATCTTCAAACTGCAGCACCTGGAAATAATTTTACAATGACATCCCTCACGTGTTTGCACCTTACACAGAAACACCATTACGGTCACATTTTACACATGTATGTACTGCAGATAATGAATTCATGAAATGGCATTTCCATGCACATTTGTCACATTTTATGAAAGCAGCACCTGTAAGTGCCTTTTCAAACCATACTTCGTCTGTTTTCACTGCAGACTCTGGAAGAGATTTTGCAATGATCATCATCTTCTGAATGTGCTCCATACGTGTGATCCCTTTGGCAATGTGGTTTTATACCTTATGGAAATTCAAAGTCTACAATCACGTTTGGAAGTACATGAGTCAACACTTTCCAATGTACATCCTTAAGAGTTTTTTTCTTGTGTGTTTGAACCATCTCTTGACTCCAGTCACTGTAATAATCTTTCGAGTTCATTCCTGAAATGTTTTAAATGCAGCACCTTCAAATAGCCTCACTCTAACACTTTCACGAGTTGCATTAGCATCTCCTGGTATCACATTGTCGAGAACATTTCTTCACACTGTTGAGTCCAGTACCTGAAGGTAGCATGGTATATGCGTTCCTCAGCTCTTTCCAATGCTGACCCTAGGAAGACTATTTCAGTGACTGCTACACAAGTTCCCACAGGAGATTTTGGCATTCTATTTTCAGGAACAATTGTATTGGGTTTTGCCTCCAGCACGTGAACTCTCTTCTTACGAGACATTAGTTACCCTATTCCAATCTTGCTCATGAAATCACCTGTTCAGTTTCATTCGTCAACATTTTCAAATGCACACTCTGGAATACTCTTTGCAGATTTGTAAGTATGGTGTGTGAAATGCAGTCACCTGAATCCCATTGTTAGTAATGACCATAAACTGTTTCAACCCCAGTCCTGGACTACCCTTTTCAATGATGAGCCTCACCTGCTGCAAGGGTAGATACTGAAATCACCTTTTCAGCCCAAGTTGAAATGTTAATGCCTCCAGTAAATTCTCAGTCACATTTGTCAACTCTTTCCACCTGTAGCTGCTAGAAAAAACTTTTGAATGGTGGTGGTCAAATGTTTTGAATGCAGCCTGTGGATTCAAAATTTTGCTGATTTGGTTTCACCACCTTCATCTCCAGCCCCTGAAAGAATGTTTTACAATCTTCAATATGTGTTTTCACTCACATGTATGGAAACACATCCTCTCCGTTATTCATCACCTGGTTCAACTCCAGTGACTGATTTCACATTTACAATGAGTGTTTTCAGAATACACAACTGAAGATACGGGAATCACACTTCCCAGCACATTTTTCACCTGTTTTCACTTCATCACCTGGGAAACGCTTTTCCATGAGTTTTCTCTCCCACTTTTTATCCCCCCCTGAAATCACCATTTCAAGTATATTCTCCGCTGTGGCAAGTGGAGGTCCTGGAATAAAATTTTCAAGCACATTTTCACTTTGAATCCAGCCTCTTAAAATACCTTTTCAGTGCCATGCCGCACATTTTTCCACTCAAGAATATTGAAACACGTTTGCTATGACATTGTACACACATGTCAAATGCCAAGAGTGGAAGCACATTTGAAAGGACATTTGTAATTTGTTTTGATTCCATCACCTGTTATCAACATTTACTGACATTCCTAAACGTTTTCACTGTGGGATCTGGGACCTCCTTTTCAACTGTGTATTTACCAATTTGAACACGAGTGCTGGGAATCACCATTTCAATGCTGTTCATCCCCAATTCTAACTCTGTTCAATGGAATCACCGTTTCAGTCATGTACTTCATGAGTTCATCTGTTCCTCCTCAAATCACTTTACTTTCAAGGATCTTCTCATCGCTTCAAACTGCAGCATCTGGAAATAATTTTACAATGACATCCCTCACGTGTTTGCACCTTACACAGAAACAGCGCTTCTTTCACATTTTACACATGTTTCTACTGCAGATACTGAATTCATGAAATGGCATTTCCATGCACATTTGTCACATGTTATAAATGCAGCACCTGTAAGTGCCTTTTCAAACCATGCTTCGTGTGTTTTCTCTGCAGACTCTAGAACAGCCTTTGCAATGATCATCACCTTCTGAATGTGCTCCATATGTGTGATCCCTTTTGCAATGAGGTTTTATAACTTTTGGGAATTCAAAGCCTACAATCACATTTTGAATTACATGAGTCAACACTTTCCAATGTACATCCTGAAGAGTTCTTTTCTTGTGTGTTCGAACCATCTTTTGACTCCAGTCCCTGCAATAACCTTTCAAGGTCATTCCTGAAATGTTTTAAATACAGCACCTTCAATTAGCCTCACTCTAACACTTTCACGAGTTGCATTGGCATCTCCTGGTATCACATTTTCGAGAACATTTCTTCACACTGTTGAGTCCAGTACCTGAAGGTAGCATGGTATATGCGTTCCTCAGCTCTTTCCAATGCTGACCCTAGGAAGACTTTTTCAGTGACTGCTACACACGTTCCCACAGGAGATTTTGGCATTCTATTTTCAGGAACAATTGTATTGGTTTTTGCCTCCAGCACGTGAACTCTCTTCTTACAAGACATTAGTCACCCTATTCCAATCTTGCTCATGAAATCACCTGTTCAGTTTCATTCGTCAAAACTTTCAAATGCACACTCTGGAATACTCTTCCCAGATTTGTAAGTATGGTGTGTGAAATGCAGTCACCTGAATCCCATTGTTAGTAATGACCATAACCTGTTTCAACCCCAGTCCTGGACTACCCTTTTCAATGATGAGCCTCACCTGCTACAAGGGTAGATACTAAACTCACCTTTTCTGCCCAAGTTGAAATGTTAATGCCTCCAGTAAATTCTCAGTCACATTTGTCAACTCTTTCCACCTGTAGCTGCTAGAAAAAACTTTTGAATGATGCTTGCAAATGTTTGAATGCAGCCTGTGGATTCAAAATTTTGCTGATTTGTTTTCACCACATTCATCTCCAGCCCCTGAAAGAATGTTTTACAATCTGCAATATGTGTTTTCACTCACATCCATGGAAACACATCCTCTCCGTTATTCATCACCTGGTTCAACTCCAGTCACTGATTTCACATTTACAATGAGTGTTTTCAGAATGCACAACTGAAGATCCAGGAATCACATTTCCCAGGACATTTTTCACCTGTTTTCACTTCAGCACCTGGGAAACTCTTTTTCATGAGTTTTCTCTCCCACTTTTTATCCCCCTTCAGAAATCACAAATGTAAGTATATTCCCTGCTATGGGAAGGGGTGGTAATGGAATAAAATTTTCAAGCACATTTTCACTTGATTTGAATCCAGTGTCTTAAAATATCTTTTCAATGCCATTCTGCACTTTTTTCCACGAAAGAATATTGAAACACGTTAGCTATGACATTCTACACACATCTCAAAATCCAACAGTGGAAGTACATTTGGAAGGACATTTGTAATTCGTTTTGATTCCATCCCCTGTTATCAACATTTACTGACATTCCTAAACGTTTTCACTGCGGGATCTGGGACCTCCTTTTCAACTGTGTATTCACCCAATTGGACACGAGTGCTGGGAATCACCATTTCAATGCTGTTCAACCCCAGTTCTAACTCTGTTCAATGGAATCAGCGTTTCAGTCATGTACTTCATGAGTTCATCTGTTCCTCCTCAAATCACTTTATTTTCAAGGAATCTCTCATCTCTTCAAACTGCAGCACCTGGAAATATTTTTACAATGACATCCCTCACGTGTTTGAACCTTACACAGAAACACCGTTTCGGTGACATTTTACACATGTATGTACTGCAGATACTGAATTCATGAAATGGCATTTCCATGCACATTTGTCACATGTTAGGAATGCAGCACCTGTAAGTGCCTTTTCAAACCATACTTCGTCTGTTTTCATTCCAGGCTGTGGAACAGCCTTTGCAATGATCATCACCTTCTGAAAGTGCTCCATAAGTGTGATCCCTTTTGCAATGTGGTATTATACATTTGGGAATTCATAGCCTACAATCACATTTTGAATTATATGAGTCAACACTTTCCAATGTACATCCTGAAGAGTTCTTTTCTTGTGTGTTCGAAGCATTTTTGGACTCCAGTCCGTGTAATACACTTTCAAGGTCATTCCTGAAATGTTTTAAATGCAGCACCTTGAATCAGCCTCACTCTAACACTTTCACGAGTTTCATTGGCATCTCCTGGCATCACATTTTCGAGAACATTTCTTCACAGTGTTGAACCCAGCACCTGAAGGAAGCATTGTATATGCGTTCCTCAGCTCTTTCAAATGCTGACCCTAGGAACACTTTTTCAGTGACCGCTACACAAGTTCCCACAGGAGGTTTTGGCATTCTATTTTCACGAACAATTGTACTGGGATTTGCCTCCAGCACGTGATCTCTCTTCTTACAAGCTATTAGTCACCCTATTCCAATCTTGCTCATGAAATCACCTGTTCAGTTCCATTTGTCAACACTTTCAAATGCACACTCTGGAATACTCTTCGCAGATTTGAAAGTATGGTGCGTGAAATGCAGTCACCGGAATCCCATGGTTAGTAATGATCATCGCCTGTTTCAACCCCCTCCTGGACTCTTCTTTTCAATGATGACCCTCACCTGCTCCAATGACACATCCTGAAATCAACATTTCTTCCCAAGTTGAAATGTTTATGTCTCCAAGAAATTCTCAGTCACATTTGTCAACTGTTTCCACCTGTAGCTGCTATAAAAAACTTTAGAATGATGGTTGTCAAATGTTTTGAATGCAGCCTGTGAATTCAAAATTTTGCTGATTTGTTTTCACCACCTTCATTTCCAGCCCTTGATAGAACGTCTTACAATCTTCAATATGTGTTTTCACTCATATCCACGAAAACAAATCCTCATGGTTGTTCACCACCTGGTTCAACTCCAGTCACTGATTTCACATTGACAATGAGTGTTTTCAGAATACACAAGTGAAGATCCGGGAATCACATTTCCCAGGACATTTTTCACCTGTTTTCACTTCAGCACCTGGGAAACGCTTTTCCATGAGTTTTCTCTCCCACTTTTGATCCCCCTGCAGAAATCACAAATGTAAGTGTATACCCCGCCTATGGCAACTGTAGGACCTGGAATAAAATTTTCAAGCACATTTTCACTTGATTTGAACCCAGCATCTTATAATACATTTCAAAGCCATTCCACACTTTTTTTCACTAAAGAATATTGAAACACTTTTGCTATGACATTCTTGATACATATCAAAGGGCAAAAGTTGGATCACATTTGCAAGGACATCTGTAATTCATTTTGACTCCATCACATGTTATCAACATTTACTGACATTCCTTAACATTTTCACTGTAGGATCTGGGACCTCCATTGCAAGTGTGTATTCACACTTTTGAAAACGAGTGATCAGAATCACTACTTCAATACTATTCAACACCTGTTCTAAATCTGTTCCATGGAATCAGCGTTTCAGTAATGAATCACAGCCTCCCCAGTGTGCATGCATGTTGAGTTCAGTGAACTGAAGTTATACTGAGTTTGATTTAGCTGCTGCAGCTTTACTGGCATAAGAGTTTTAGTAAGGCATTCCCTGCCATTCATTCCTATGGGCCTAGATAGCCCAACACATAAAGTGGTTTCCAGCCTTATTTCCACACAGCAGAACAGTTTCTAATGTTGAGTTATTCTTCTCCGATGGAGTTCTTTCGGGGAAAACACACCACATGTTCTGGGGCACTTTCTTGAACAGGGGTGACTAGTAATCTCTTAGCATTCTGCCATTCTGTAAGGCCAATCCAGAAAACAAACATGTGCCTCTCCCATATAGAAAGAAGCACAGCCTCCCCAGTGTACACGCATGTAGAGTTCTGTGAGCTGAGGTTATACTGAGTGTGAATTAGCTGCTGCAGCTTTCCTGGTAAAAGAGTGGTACAAAGCATTCCCTGCAATTCATTCCTAAGGGCCTATAGAGCCCAACACATAAAGTGGTATCCAGCCTTATTTCCACACAGCAGAACCATTTCTAACGTTGAGTTCTTCTTCTCCCATGGAGTTCTTTCTGGGGAAACACACCACACGTTCTGGGGCATTTCGTTGCACAGGGGTGACTACTCATCTCTATGCAATCTGCCATTCAGTAAGGCCAATCCAGAAAACAAGCTCATGCCTCTCCCGTATAAAAAGAAGCACAGCCTCCACATTGTACAGGCATGGTGATTTGGTGAGCTGAAGTTATGCTGAGTTTGATTTAGCTGCTGCAGCTTTTCTGGCAAAGGAATGTTAGTAAGTCTTCACTGTCCTTCATTCCGATCGCCCTAGATAGCCAAC
>RJWT010027896.1:0-15379 GCA_004365215.1 Cuniculus paca
CAGATACCTTCAGATGCAATGATGAATAAAAACTTAACAAAATTACTTCAGCTATCATCTTCCCAGGATGGTCATGATTTAAATACTTTTGCCTCTGCACCTTCTAATGTTCTTCTTCCTTCACTCATAGATTTTCAAATAATATTGACTTCAAAATTCATCACCATTTATGCTTTAATTTTTTAGAGAAAAATAAGCAGGTCAAGATGTGCAACTGTTACCAAGTTCATGCTCAGTGTCATCACCAAATAGATGACTGACAGTAATTAGTTGTAATTCAGGAATTCTGAGATATAAAAAGTGCCTTAAAGGATGAGTTGAAGGCTAGTGCAGAAGGACTTCTTAAACTTACATGAAGCATGGGGCCTCGCAGAAAGTTTTTTTTGTAATTTAATAGGCAAAAACCTGAAAGGGAAATATCCATATGACCTTCACAAGCCTATTTGATGTATTTTAGTTAGTTGGTAATAATTTGATTTGAACAGTATTAACTGCTAATAAGGTATAGAAAAAAATCTCCCAAGGATGTTTTACATGATAAAATAACATTTGGAAAGCAGTCAAAGCTCAAGGCGAAAAGACAAGAGTAAGTGAACTTTAGAAAATCAGTATCTTTTTTCCTAAACTAATTGGCCATACCTAATAATGAACCATGAACAATGCCGTGATTGGAGCTACATTTCTTAAGGATGTTTCTTTCCAAATGTTCTTCAATCTTGAAGAAAAGTTGCAAATAATTATGAAAAATTAAGCAAAAGTTACTGTTCTGATACGCTGATACCCTCAAGTGCTTTAGCAACATTCTACTAGATAATCACAACATAACCATCAAAATCAGGAACTAACAGACACATTTCACTCATCTCATCTTCCCATCATATTTGTGGTTTGCCAATAGTCTCAACAATATCTTTTACATTAAGATATCACATTACATTCACTTGTCTTATTTTTAATGTCCTTTTCTCTAGAACTGTTCCTCAGTCTGAACTTGACTTTTATGATCTTCACACTTTTAAAAATTACAAAGCAGTTATTTTATAAAAGACACGCAAGTGGGAATTTTCTAAGTTTTCTCCTTACGGTGAGCTTCAGAGTATCCATTTTGGCAGGAATATTGTAGAAATGATATTGTTTCCTTTTGTACTCACTAAACAATATTGCGAGGGAGTCCTTTTGAACTATGTGAATGTCTCATTTCTCATCCTATTTTCAATTTATTTATGTATATCAGCATCAACTCACACTTTCTAATTTTATTTCATGATTTGCCATTCATTATTATCTTTGTTCTAATCCTCCAATTATTCCTAATCTGATCAGTGGCAGCAACTTCCACCTGGATCCTGCATCCTTTTATTACGTCCCTGTAATTCTTCAAGTACTTACATGCTTTATGGTACAAGATGTTCCAGCATCATCTTATTGTTTCCCTGTCCTTACCAGCAAGTCAGCCTTCCTCTCAGTAGAGAATGGCATTCAGAAACCAAGATCTGCACCCAGGTCGATGTTCTCTTCAGGCTCCTCCTTTGCCCTGCCCCTCCAATGGAGTTAAGACTCAGTAATTTAATACGAGAAAGTAGAGAAAAGGAACGGGAAGGGGAGGGAGAAGGAGATCAATAGTACAACGAAACAATTTGCACCAGATTTGGTGGTAGAAAGTTGTAAGTACTACTTACAGAATAAAATGTTCTTTTACTCTGACTCAGAAAATTGTATTACAATTTTACAACCAACACTATTTGAAGTAACTCATGTTTAGCAAATTACATGTCAAATTGAATATTTCTTAGGAGGCTAGGTTCTTTTATATTTATACAAAGGTGGTTTAGGTAGTACATTCACACATAGAAAATTCAGTGGAGGAGTAAAGAAATAATTTGCAGACCTTAAGACAAAAACATTTCAAATTAGCCGGATATTGACAAAAGAAAGGGTTATTTTGCCAGGAGTAACTAGATAATTGCTTTAATTCTCCCTTTGTGAAGTGTTCTTTACACTAAAATGTCTTCACTGTTCTATTAAAAGCAATTATCCCTTAATACAGGCTCTAACAATTTGTAGTACAAATATTTTCTACCAAGCTAAAATTATAGGCACTTAAGGATTCTAAAAACCAATTTTAGAAGAAAAGAAAATAATATTGCAAATGCATTGCCTCTAAGGGCAGCCTATGTATTTAATTTCAGGGCAGAAAATGCAAATAATTTTCATGGTTTCTTATGGCTCAGAATGAAAAGTACAAGAATTATGATAGTATGGGGGGATGTTAGCTATAGTGTGGCATATTAGAATCTGACTTTTCAGCCCGTACAAATGCATCCCTTTGTCCTCACCAAAAAAAAAAAAAAAAAAAAAAAACAATGCACACAAGTATTTCACATCATGTAGGTATTTCTTCCAAGAGAATAGCATCTCCCTATCAGGTAAACATAATCTCTAGAAGAATCTTCATGATAATGGGCAGATATTTTTTTGAACAATTTGTCCCTACTCTTTCTACCTATGCAACATTTATTATTACACCTGGTGCAAATACAATTTGTCCCTATAGCCTTTGGTTGCTAAGAGAAAATTGTGCAAAGAAAGAGAAAAAAAGAGGCATAGGAGATGAAAAATAATATATATTAGTGTCTTCCGTGATGTGAAATTATGTTATAATAGAGAAATATAATAAATCCTAACTCCTCAGTGGTCATAGACCATTAGCTTGGAAGTTATGGAAAACATCTGGCAACTCAGCGTGAGGAGACCAGGTGAGCTGGCTCCCTTACTGAAATGATGTCCTCATTCTTTGTACACACCGAGTTCACATGAACCTCCTTTCATCTCCACAGTTACAACTGTGTTATCCAGGTCCACACGAGTGCTGCATGCATTAGCACGTAGGCTTCTGAGAGCCCCACAGCCAGAGGTCATGTCCTATTCTTCCATTTCCTGAGACTCCTCTGGTACAGTAGCAAGGCATAGGACTATCTGTAGTGTTATGGACTCATCAAAAATTGGGAGGTGGTGGATAAGCATATCTCTGTCTTACCTCCATCTGGACAGCTCTAAGACATACCTCAAAAGGTTCCTCGAAAGTTTCCCTAAGAGGTTCCATGAGATTAAGGACCTGTGGATCATCCTGATGATGCACCTGGTTCTAGCACTTCTTTCTTTCCTATTTTCTCTCACAAAATTTATACCTGATACATGGAATCACAGTTCCAAATAAATGACTCAAGCTTTTAATTCAGGCACTGTTTTCAAGCAAACCTAGGCTAAGATATAAATCAAAACAGCAACTACAGCCAGGTGTGGTGGCACATGCCTATAATTCTAGCACTCAGGAGGTTGAAGCAGGAGGATTGTCGTGAATTCGAGACCAGCCAGGGCTACATAGAGAGTTCAAGGTCAATCTGAACTATATAGCAAGACCTTATCAGAAATAAAAATTTAAAAAATTTTAAAAAACAGCAACTAACACATACTTAGAAATGAACATAAATAAGAGCACTACATTTTCAAAAGAAGTGGTGCAATGTGTTCAAAGACCAATTCAAAAGAAAATATGTGGCCTTAAGTACATGTGTAAGATACCAAAGAGAATGAAAATAAGAACTGAGCTTTGAATTTAAAAAGAAATCTAGAAAAGAAGTAACCAAGCAAACTCAGAAAAAAGGCCAAAAAATGAATTAATAAAGATAAAATAAAAAATTAATTACAAAGAAAACATAAAAGTAGGCAGAACCAAAATAGTTAAAACAGTAGTAAAAATCAACAATCTAAAACTCTTTGAAAAGACTAAAGTATACAAACTTCTGGTGAGTGTACTTAAATCTTATTAAGCTCATAAAGTTTAAAAACTAAGTGGATTTCCACCACTTTAATTCATTTTTTCAGAAAAAGAAAAAAAAATGAGTGTCTCTAGTGTATATTGGGACTCAAAAAAAAAATTGTGGTGGTGAAAAGATAGACATGTTTCCTGTGCCCTTTCTGTATCTGAAGGCTGAAGCAGTGAAAACATTCAGATTTACTGGGAAGGCTTATCTTTTAACTTTTAACTTCATGGAGTGCGTGATTGTGAGTGTATGTGAATTGCTTTCTGGAAAATTCACTTTTTAATCTTTAGGAACAAGTCTTTATGATAATTATTTTCATTCTTTTCCCCTCGTTTAGTGAGATACTTTTCCTGTTCTTTAGCAAATGACTCCCAATAAATAAGAGCCAGTGGAAGACACAGTTATTGTCTCTTGACCATGTTATATCAGGCAAAACACAAACTTAATGAAAACAGACAATCAAATAAGACAATATTACTTTCTGTGGGATGAATGACTAGATACTAGTCAACTTTTGCTTTTACTATCTTTGAATCACTGCTTCAATCAGATAGAATGCAATAGTTTTCGAATCATCTGGAGTCTGCAATTGTTGACCAATTTATGCTAACAATGACAGAACACACAGCTGCCAAATTTAAGCCAGTGTGTGTTTGTAGAATGAAAACATATGTGCATTTTCTGTCTGAAATTATTAAAACAAACATGATAAATAGCTTCTCTTCCACTCATTCTCACAACATTTGAAAGTGAAACAATGTGAACACAAATTAATAACATTCAAAAATAAAGTCGTTATTTTGAATTTCTTATTATATTCAAAAACCAGAAGAAGAGCAAAACAGGAAATCTTAGACTAGAAGAGATGCTAAACTATGTACAGTCCTGAAATTTTCTGTAATACCACAGTTACAGCTGTGGTATCCAGGTCCACACAAGCTCTGCACGTACTAGCACATAGGCTCCTGACTGTAATGTTAAGTCAGTGATAGTGAACCTATGACACATGTGTTGTTTTACTTTTACAAAAAAAAAAGATGTTAATGAATGAGTCATTTTTTTCTAAACTAAAACCCCAGTATTCAGCTTTAACTGCAGTTTTGGCACTTTTCAAAAATAAATGGATTTTGGGTAGTGCTTTGGACACTGGTCTCTAAAAATTGCATCATCACTGTTAAGTAAACTGAATCAGACACACGAGTTTAAAATTCACATGGGTGCTCTTACATGAGAACCCCAAAGTACAAATAAAGAGCAAAATAAAGATAGACAATAGGAGGTAGGAAATAGAGCTTTCTCAAAGGGAAAGAGGATGAAGAAATAGAGGGGTGAGGGATGGCAAAGAGGGAAAGGGGAGAGAAAGAATTAAGATGTATTATATACATGTACCAACTGCCCATAAAGAATGTAAACATTATCTACTAATGAAAAAGAATACTCTGTAGGACTGATATATGCCAGCAACAATGTGCTGATGGAGCATCAACTTCTAGCGCAGATTGTTATAAAATACAAGAGATCAAATTAATGTAGATAAGAAAGCAATGATTTCATAGGATTTAAAATCATGTTGAGTTGCCACACACATAGGGTATATTACATTAAAAACGCAATTATAAAAAAATACAGTAAAATAACTGAAATTATACCATATTCCTTCCAAATTATCTTTAGGGATAATGTACGCATATACACAAATATGCAGGCACCAAATAAAATAACATACAGATTATAAAATAAAAAATAAATGAAAAGCTAAACATAACTGTCATATCAATAAGTGGAAATACTAATATCATATTTTTAATTGCTCCCAAAAGGCTGAAAGTAAACAAAAGGAAAAGGGCAAATACATGAGAAATAAATTTTAACAAACATAAATTAGTGATATTGGTGTTAATATCAAACAATGATGAATGCTAGAACATGTCTAAAAATATTTAAAAGTTTTGTAATATTCATTGGAGTCTTATTTGTAGAAACTTTAAATGGTCTAAATTCATCAACAAAGGACCAGAAAATTATAGTAAATCCTTACAATGGAATACAAGAAAACTATTTTTAAAAGTGAAATTTATCTGTAAGAGCTGAAAATGCAGTGGTTACTAAAATATATTTTGAGGAAAGCAAGATATTAGATAATATGCATAGTATTCTGTGCTAAATGTCAGAGACAAGAAATAGAACCATCCATGTTTGTACGTAGGCAAGACTTGCACCAGTCACTTTTGTGAGAACTAGAACTGGGGAATATTAGAGTCAGAAAGAGGATGAATGCGTATTTATTACTCAATAGATTTATGTTTTAAGCTTTATACCATATCCATATGCTATTGCCTTTTCAAAAGGTATATAAAAATTTTGAAATATCTATTTCATTAAAATGTTCTAGGTTTACCAAATATATTCCAGATAGATATTTATTTCGTATATTTCTGTGTCATTTTGTTTTGTTTTCACAATTCATAATATCCTTTATTAGACAAGGCATGGTCCATTTCATGTGTCACAATCAGAAACTCACAGCAGTATGGTTTATTTTTGGTATAAATTGCAGTAAAATTATCACCAAATTAAAAGTCATAACAATATATGCAGCTGGGGATTTAGCTCAGTGGCCTAAGCGCCTGCTTGGCAAGCATGAGGCCATGAGTTCAATCCCCGGTGCCACAAAAAAAAAAAAAAAATATATATATATATATATATATATATATATATATACACATATATATATATATGCATGAAAAGAAAAATACTGATTCTAAGAACACAAAATTTTATGTAAATAATAGTACTGACTTCAACATGGAAGCAAAATAGGCAAAATTATGTGCTCTATATACTTATGTTGGGAAATATGCAGGTATCTAGTTAGGACATGAAAAAAAAAACTTGCTTGCTAATCTACAAGTTGTGTGTAAACAGATGAACTTTTGAAAACACATGTTCACATGTCTCTAAATATGCATGTATTTACATATATGATAGCATCAAATTTAAAGGTATCATTTGTATACAGAATATGAGGTGTATACACCAAGAAAATTTCAATCAAAGCTCAATCAAGTTTCAAAGTGGGAAATCCCAATTAAAAACTATTAATAAAATTTGTATTTTAGCAGCCTACATTTCCCCATAGTAAAAAAAAAAAAGTCAGCACTACATACATACTAACCCTACTTTGAAGTCAGAAATACATTTCAATTTGCCTCATTTTGTTAGAAAATACTATGTATTGGATTTAAATACTAAAAAATATATTATGCCAATACTGTTTCTAGTAAACACTACAGATTCTCAGTGCAGTTATTTACAAGCAATTTACTGAAAAGCACAAAGAATACATTCTAGAAAAATCTCCATCCGTGAATATATTTTCTGGAAAACCTGTGAAGAAATATTGACATCAAATTTTTCATTTATATGTGTACAGGTCTCCACTACATGAGAAATTTTCACAAGTTTTTTCAAATAGGTTTACACATACAGGGTCACACTCCAGTGTGACTTCTTTCACGTAGTTGATAAAAACTGTGTTCATTGAATGCTTCCCCCCACATTGTTTATATAAATAGGGTTCCTCCCCAGTGTGAGATCTATGTATATAAAAAGAGGACTTACTAACAAATCTTTTTCCACATAGCCCACATTAATGTGTTTTCTCGTTTGCAGGATTTCTTTCATGTATTTGACAAGATTGTGTGTAGTAAATGCTTTCCCACATTGCTTGCACACATAAGGTTTCTCCCCAGTGTGAGTTCTTTCATAAATTTTGCACCTGCTTTTTATAGTGCATGCTTTTACACATGTTTGCACACATAAAGTTTCTCACCAGTGTGACTTCTTTCATGTATTTGACAAGACTGGTGTGTAGTGAATGCCTTCCCACAGTGCTTGCACATGTAAGATTTCACTCCAGTGTGAGTTCTTTCATGAATTTTGCAACTACTTTTTATAGTGTATGCTTTTACACAATGCTTGCACACTTAAGGTTTCTCCCCAGTGTGAGTTCTTTCATGTATTTGATAATAACTGTATCTGGTGAAAGCTTTTCCACGCTTTTTACATACATAAAGTTTCTTCCCTTTGTGAATACTTTTATGACTTTGACATTGAGTATATCTGCTGAATGATTTCCCACGTTGCTTACATAAAGGGTTTTGCCCCAGTATGCATTCTTCCATGTATTTGGCAGCAACTATGTGCATGGAATGCTCTTCCACATTGCTCGCATACATAGTGTTTCTACTTCATGTGAATCCTTTCATGAATTTTACAACTTTGAGTATTGAAGGTTGTTCCGTATTGCTTGTATACATACAGTTTCTTCCCAGTGTGAATTCTTCCATGGATTTGAAAACCACTAGGGGTGCTGCAGGCTTTCACACTTTTCTGACCAACAATGGTCTTTGTTGTAGTCAGGGGCTTCAAGGAGAACAATCACACACAGGACACATTATTTATAGTAGTATTTACACTGGTCACCCAAGGAGTCAAATACAAAGAAAGTGCAGGAAATCTGTCCACAACACCAAAGACTTGGAAAATTCAGCCAAGGACCTGGATCCCATGGCAATAATTTGCATGAGTTCAGCTGAGAATCTAGGGCCCATGACAATGACTCATGCAAGTCTATTTCACGGATCTTCCCTGGGAAGGCCCAAAGGTCAGCGGTGAAAACTAGAAAGTCCGGGCCAGCAGGGTGAAGGATCTGTCCCAGTGGGTTAAGAGTTCTATACTGGAGTCTAGAAGCAATGCTTAAAATAAAGACCAGGGCTCCCCTGAAAAGTACCACAGTCATCCTCTGCAACAATGAGGTCCTGAGCTCCCTTCACGATGAGAACTGCTGAGTACTTGTCAGGAAGCCAGCATGACAAGCTTTTCCTGGAGACTGAACAGCACACATCTTCCCCTCCAGAGCCAGGAAGCAATTATCAAAGTAAGGACCAAAGCTCCCCAAAGAGAACCGCAGCCATTCTCAGCAACAAGGTCCTGAGCTCCTCCAATGATAATAGCCCAGTCCATATCAGGAGAACCAGCATGGCAAGCTCCTCCAGGAGAACCAATGGCTGCAAACAACCATTTAGGAGAACCCACAGTGCTGCCCTTCCTCTCCAGGTCTCCTTGTTATGCTGGCAACAACCCTCAGGTGGTCCATTCACACTCAGCACCACACTGATCCAGTTTAGCTGGCATTTAAGTTGACCACCTGTTACCAATTCACTACAGTCTTCTCTCCAGGGTGAGTTCTTTCACTAAGTTCAGCATACAGTTTCCCACATTGCTCGTATTGATAGGGTTTGTCTCCATTCATTGTCCTTGCATGTTTCTCAAAGGACTGGAAATCATGGCAGCTTTTTCCACGTTCATTATATTTACTCAGCTTGTCGTCAAATCCCAAACACTCACGTGGCTTTTCTCTAGTGTGATTTAAAACAAGTTCATTTAATGAAAAGGGCCCAATCAGGGGCTCTCTATGAGCAAGACTTCCGGCTGGCTTTAAAGCATCTTGTTGCATGTCTACATTAGCATCTGAAGTCCAATCAAAATGTTTCCAGTTGATTGCAAGTTTTATATTGATGGTATTTTTTTACCTCTTCATTTCTTAGATTTCTTGAGCAATATTTGTATTCTTCTTCAATTTGCTGGTTGTCCCAAATCCTCCCATAGTATTTTATTCCTAAATGTTTCCCTCATCACATTTCTGTAGAGCTTCTTTGGGGATGAATTCAGCAGAGCCCATTCCTCCTTGGTGAAGTTCACGGTTACATCCTCCAGGGTCACTGCTTCCATTGTGTGATGTGAGAGTCTCCCAGAATCCTTCAAATGCACATTACAGCCAGTAGAAGTTATAGAAAAAGGTGGTCTAGTCAAGGTGGGGGCTCTACTCAATGAACTCAGACTGTGCCATTTGGCACCATGACACCTATTTCACCTATCTCTACAACTTGAATAAGACATTGAATTTTTAATTAATAAGATTATTTTATGAAAGCATTTAGAAGTTAAACAAACTAGCTGTTTTCATCAGCAATCTTTACATTATCTTCAAACATACTACACAGCAATTTCTCGTCCTTGAAGATAATTATTTTCCTAACCTATACCATTTTTCAGTACAATGATAGTCTCTCTCACCAAAATATCATAACTCAAGTAATAGTACATAGGAAAAAAATTATCTTTAATTAACCAATTAAAATTTAGTGGGCTCTCACTTGGCATGGTAGTAGGGTAAATTTTATAAATACATATTATCTTAGTTACTTTTTTCTCATTGCTGAGACAAAGCACCCAACCCCCAAAGTTAAAAGGGAAAAGGTTTACTTAACTTACAGTTTGTAAAAGTCCATAATGGTCTGGCTCCAGGCTAGGATGGCATAGCAGACAGGCATCACAGGAAGAAAGAGTTCAAAGTGAGCAGAAAGTAGCAAAGCAAGCAAGGGACAAAACAACCCTCTCTCTGCCCCTTATATCCAGGCTACTGGGATTAGTGTGGTGCCAAACCAGTCAGTGGACTGATTTAGAGATCACCCTTAATCCTAGCATTGCACCATGAATCAGTCACACACCCTAGATTCAGCCACCTGTAAAAAAAATCCCCACCTCTGACCTCATGAGGCTTTGGGGGACATCCAGAGTAGTAACATTTCTAGATTAAGGCAAATCTGGAGTTAAAAAATCTGCCTTTTACTTGCTGCTTTCTGACTCTGGGCAAGTTTATTGATTTCCCATGGTATTGATCTCCTTATTACAAAATATAATAATAATAGGAGGTCTAGTTCCTGTACAGATAATGTCTAAACTGAGCTTTTGCAATTTTGGGAGAAAGTTGGAATTTTGAAAAAAAAATTAAACCACCTATAATAAATTTCCCATTTTTATTGAGGTACATAGAATACCCACAGTTAAAGTCACAAAATATAAGACTAACATATTTTAAAATTAGTTGTATTTTATATATCAGCAGCAATAATGTATTTCTATTTACAATAATTTCAAAAACATAAAATACTTAATAAATTCAGAAATGAGAAAAGAACCATACACTGAAAACCATAAAACATTTCTAAGAAAATTAAAACCTAATAAATGTTAAAATATACTAGTTCATGGATCAATAATATTGAGTCAATATTAACATACATATTCTCCCTCGAGTCAATGTGTAGATTCCACACCATCTGAATCAAAAATCCTCACAGGATTTTTTTGTAGAAATTATCAAAATTCTTATAAAATTTGTATGAATCTGCAAATGATTTAAAATAGCCAAATTTATATCTTAAAAAGAATAATAAAATTGAAGGAGTCCATCTACTTGATTTTAAAACGGTGTATCAAGTTATAGTAATCCAGACAGTGTGGTACGGGTAGAAATAGAGCTCAGAAAGACCATACTTAATCGATTGGTTCTTTTCACAAGTTCCAGGGCAATTTAATGGCAAAAGGAAACACTTTTCTACAAAATAGTACTGTACACTTGGACATCTGTGTGGGAAAATTCACACAAATACTGCATGTGAGCGTGTCTCCAACACTTTAAAGTAGTGAGGAGATAGGACACAGATGCCATCAAAACCATATGTAGTTCTGGATTTTAAGACCCTTATACATCATTGCCATACACTGGATAATTAAGGATTAAAAAGATTAGGAAGTGATTAATTTAATAAAGAGCAATACATATTACAGATAGCTATTGAAGATGGAAGATTATTGTTTTCTTCTTTTTAATGTTACATGGGTTATATTCTGTTTACTTGCTTCTATTCTTGAATTAATTCAAAATAGGAAGGCTTTAAGAGTTATGGCTCTTTGAGTATTCCTGGATAAAAAGAAAATCTTAAATATAGATTCCAAAATAGAAACAGCCAGTGTCTGTCTGACTTTGGATGGGTCTAAAAAGTCACAAGAACACTCAAGACAGTTTTCTTAGACCAATTTGCGAAGTATCAAAAATAAACCATAAAATCGGGAAATGCTTTGGTCATGGGGAAAAGCCTAGAACACGTGACTTGTGGGGACATCATTAAAGGATCATGTTTCAAAATGCAATATACATGAGTAAACACATCCTTAAAGTATATTTGTGCATAAGTAGACCTTCTTTTAAAAGATACCTGTGGTTGACTGCAGCAGAGCTGAGGAAAGAAGAATGGAGAAAAGAAAGGAAGAATATGGAATCTGGAAAAATTGAAAGAAACCTTTGAAGTGTTTTTCAGATTTCACTGATTTTTCTCCTGTGTGGAACATTTCCTTCGGGGAAAGATACTGTTCGGCAATGCCAGTTTACGTAGTAAGTGTACAAACGGGTCCTGTGCCTTCCTCTCTGTATGATTAATTTGTTTGCCATTTGAAGACTTTCAGTCTGGGATCCATCCAAGGTGTTTTATGTACTGTAATTATCAGGTACTTCACTGATATACGAGGACCCATAAAAGCGAAGAAATATTGCAGTCCTAGGTTAGTACTACCAGAGCCATTAGTGCCTTCCAGAAAGATGTCTGCCCTCAAAGTCAGAAAAACATTCCTAGATGTGATAGTCATCAGACTGTGATCTTTCCGAAAGGGAAGTCTAGGAAACTTTGCTGAAAATCAGACCAGAACTGACCCTGGGGATTCATGGCACAGTGAAAAAAGAGATTGCAAAATCTCCCATCAAGTAGGACTGGTCCTCTCCAATTCCTCCATTCTGATTGAGAATTAGTTCTTATATTCATAAGCTGAAGAGTACAACTTCAGAAAAACTGATATGACTTGCAATGTAGAGGCCTGATTTTCTCACAAATGGTATTCGTTAATGCTTCCCTTCTCTAGAAGTCCCTTATATGTATAGAAACAAAAGCCCATAATCAAAATTGGAAGCTATAGACTGAACTTTTATCTATCTCTAGGGCCAACTATTTGAAATATAGGCTATCTAGTCATGACAGTTTCTGAACTTGGCACACAGAGAAAAGTCAAGCAACAACAAATCAATGTGGGGGGTCAACAAATCTGTAGAAGAATATCCCACTATGTCACTCATACAACATAACTCTGTCTTTTCCCATGATCATTTCTATGATTCTAAACCTAGTTCTGTCTAGTTAATTGTCTTGGGACACTTAATAATTATATGGGCAAAATATTTGGACACGAAGAAAGACTCTTTGAGGCAGGGACACACACTATAGAGAGCAGGGACCTATCACAGGTTGATGTGGGACAGGTATTAAAATATCAAGAACTTCAAAAGCTTCCAGTCTCCTTATTGTATTTAAGTAATGTCTAACACAAGTAGGGGTAAGGAAATATGCCAGATATAAGAATCCCTATAAATCTTCTAGAATGTAGCATAGCATCATGATTACGTGCAGCCTGGATCTGAATCCTGATAGGAGCCGCCTGACACCTATCTGTGACTTAGATTTCAGGTGTCTCCACTGCAAAAAGGGGATAACAGAAGCATCTATTTTGTAAGACTATCATGATATTTAGTATCACCTAATAGAATGTGGCTTAATACATACATAGCTTAGTGCAAGCTCTATGTAAATACCAGCAAAGATAACTACAATGTAAGTATAAACTGAAAAGGTAGGTTACAATAATAATATTACCATAACTTTGTAGAATGTTTCAAAGCATCGCTGAGAGACGGGCAGGATGAACACTGCCTTAGCACACTGCGAAATGATCACTCTGCGTACACTGTGTGTAAACTGCTTTCAGCCTTCTAATCTCAACTCAAGCACCACCTCTGCTAGAAGTCTCCTGTGACCAATGACCAGATGGATTAAGCTTTCTGCTCTCCATGCTTCCTCTGTACTCCAGGCCACTCATACCGTGGCACCCTCTGTTCTGTGATGGTGCTCCTGGTTCCTTCCTCCACTCACCTTTGACAGCAGCATCATTCAATATCAAACATCCAACTCCTGGCACACAGTATGCGCTCATTAGCATGATGTTTTAGTATGGAATGAATGGATCTGTCCGCGTGAATAAGCCACATTGTTAAAAGCGCTACTTGCCAGATAGTAAGTTCATCAAATATACTAACTTACCAAAGATATTTTAAGGAACATTTTAAAAATATATTTGATGACTGGGAACATATAAGCCTTGGTATTATATTCAAATTAGTTGTTGCTGAGCTGGTCATTTAATGACTTGGCTTATGGAAAACTAGCTTTCAGCACATTGGTTTTAGAAAAAATTGTTTTATTAGGTAATTGACCTACAGCCCATAATATTTCCAATTTATTAAACAGTTATAATGATATTTTTCCTTTCCTAAGGATATTGCTTGTGGTGAAATAGCTTTTGTGAAATTTGGGTAGGGACTACTTTGGAATTTTTTACGTATTAGTAAGAAAATAGTATTACCTATTTTCATTTATATTGCTGGTATGAATGAAACTAATTTCACCTGAATTGACTAATGGCTACTCTGAAAAATATTTTTGCTGGTCTCAGCTTCAGACGTATTTTCTAAAGAGAGCAAAAGCATTTATATTATTTTATTTTGTAGCTCCTTGTGAAATCCAACAAGAAAACAGAACTAAATGTACGCCTATATTGAGCGCTTACTGAACACACCGTCTTACCAACCAAGTAAGGAGAGAACTGTTATTACAATCTTAGCGTTGCTCATGGGTTGCTTACACAATGTGGCTAAAGCAATAGTTAATTATTTTTAAAACCCAAAATAAATCTAAGAAATTTAGCAGAGGTCTCAATAAAAAATTATTAGTTTTCATTTGTACTTATTCTAATATCTTGAAGTGATACTCAGTGGAAGTTAAAATTAGTCAGATCCCCTGAGACACCTCACAGTGAAACAGGTACCCAGAAGTGACTGCAGTTCACCAAGTCCGCAGGAACTTGAAAGAGATTCAAGAAGTTCAGTCAGCTCAGGACTGATTGTTTTCTCTCCCGTAATCTTAAATTATATATTTGTGATAGCCATTTAAATATGTTTTATTCCCTAATGAAAAACTTAGGTGTTCAATACTGTCTTTAGTTAATAGAACACATGTAAAAATCTCCACCAAAGAAGAAAAGTCTTTCTCAACTAATCTCCTTCACCTTCTGGTATTAACGTTTATGCTAATATCTGTGTATAGCACCACCGTCCAAAATTCAGCTACACCATGTTTCCACACTCCCAGTCTAAGGTAGAGCCTCACAGTAAGAAAAGAGGGAGACTACTACTCCTCTCACCCCTGCAGAAGGGAAATGCTACAAAGATACTGCTAGATATTGTGGACTGGGAAGAAACTGCTCAAAAGAAAAGAGAAACTGTGGTGGGGGAAGTGGAAAGGAAGGAAGGGAAAAGAAAAAAAAATATATATATATATACATGAACAAGATAGTTAAGATAGTTATACTTCTGGTTTCTCTTAGTTCATTGAAAAGAAAGGTTTGTGCCAATATTGTTCAGACAATGGCTCTTGCCTATATCTTGCACCCTAAGTAACTACTCTGAAGAAAACAACACGCAATGTATTAATTCGTTAGTCTCCTATTATCTTGTCTTGAAAATATGTTTTTTTCTTTTTAAAATAAAA
>RJWT010027897.1:0-15368 GCA_004365215.1 Cuniculus paca
AAGAGTACATTCACCAATATTTTAAGAATTTGTTTTGTTTTGTTGAGAAAGGGTCTTGCTATGTAGTGCAAGTTGGCCTTAAACTTGCGTATGTCACCCAGACTGGCCTTGACCTCATGGTGATCCTCCTGCCTCAGCCTCCCAAGTGCTGAGATTACAGGCGTGTGCCATGCCTGGCAAGAAATATTTCATAAAGATACATACTTTCAGCATTTAAATTTGACACTTTGGAACAACTATACAGTATGATCCATAAATAGGGTGAATTTAAAATTTTTGTTTGCTTTTTAATTACAGAAGACATACTGCCATTGTCTTTAGTTACACTGGTGTAGCCACCTGATGTCCTGAATTGATGGGTAGCTTTTGCATCTCATGATCATTTTGACTTTGGAGAAGTGACAGTAGTTGCACAGTGCCAGATTCGGTGAGCAGGTGCATGAGGATGCATCATAATGTATCCACAGGCCTGCCTTTCCGTCGGATGGCCCTCGGCAGCAGCATTCTCCGCACTTTTTATCACACCCCATAGACACAAGAGGATTCCCAGAAGTGCTTCAGAAAATGACGAACTAAATTATACCGTAAGTGTGTTCAAAGAGATGAGGAGTATTTTAAGGGGGGTTAATGGCAATGTGTCTTTTACTGAAATAAATTTTATTTAGACATTCACCATGTATTTTAATCATACCTGGGGTTTTACTGGTAGGATTTTAAAAAGCATTAACTGTTTAAAGCGTTTTTTTTCATAAACAGGCTTAACTGCATGAAACTATCTTTTAAAATTGTTTCATTTACATACGTAATTTTGTGATTTTGATAGACAGGCATTTCATAGGTCCCTCACTTCCTCTTCAGTAATTCCAGCTTGGAGTCTTAAGGTTCTGGAGTGTGCTACTTGTGTGAGCAATTTTTGGCATTTTCTAGGGACTAACAGCAACTGAATGCTTTCACTGGTATGGCAGAATGAGCTAAATGACACCAAAAACTTTTAGTTTTAATAGGAATTATATCAACTGAATGCTAGTATCTCACTGTGATTACAAAGATCTTCAATTTTCTTTTTTTTTTTTTTTTTTGCTGCACCGGGGATCAAACTCACAATCTCACACTTGCCAGGCAGGCACTTAGGCCGCTGAGCTAAACCCCCAGCCCAGATCTTCAATTTTCAAAACAAAATTTTATTTAATAAACCCAATTTATCAAATGAATTCTTTCTAAAAAGGTTCAGAATAAAAGATAAATGGATAGAAAGCCATGGTGTGCACTAAGAAAGTGGGAGAAAGAAGAGCCAAAATATTATCTATGGTTTTAGAGACAAAGAACAGAATGAGCGAACAGTTCATCCAGGATTTCTGGTTTCTGATTTGTTTGACTGTTCCCCTGGGGACCAGCTGCCTCTGAACGGAGATCTGCCTGATGGGAGTCACAGGCACTCTCCTTAAAAGCCACAAAATACCCAAAATGACAATCAACAGGACAGAAATACCTTGAAGAAAACAAGCCAAGGCCAATTACAGGATCTTGGATTTGAATGACTACATGGTTAGATGAGTAACTGTCAATCCAAAAAAAGAACACCATCTCCGCAATACAAATTTTCTACATATTTACTCGCAGGCCCAAAGTCAGAGAGACTAGGGCCCTACTAGGGGAGCACCAGCAATCAGACTTGGTATACATCAATTAAAAAGTTTATTTGTTATAGAAAAAAATGAGATTCTTCAAAATCAATTCTTGTTAAGTTCCCTGTAAAACAATAAGCTTACAGAAAATTTCTTTCTCATGAAGAGAAAATTCACTATACTTTTGGTCCAAGATATGTTGAGCTTTTTCCTTCTTCTTCAGATGACAGATGGATGTAGCCAAATCTACGAACGAGTGTACTTGCCCCAAATGTGCAACATAAATACAGCAGCGATGAACAGAAGACTCATAACCAATACTGGAACAGGACCACTAGAAATAAGAAGAGGAGGCATGATTACTTTAGTAATAATATATTATATTTAATACTACAGACTTGCCTAGGGGCAAAGGGAAGGGAAGGAGGAAGCACCTAGACATCCTGGAACATTATTTACATCATCTGAAAATATTCCAAAAACTATTATTGTGGTTAATAGTGTCATGGCAGCACTGTGGTTGTGTTTAGAAACTAAAAGTCCTCATCTTTTAGTCAAACATACCAGAATAAATACAAATGAATAATCTGATGTTTTAAAGATAATATAATTTACAAAATGTTTTTTAAATAGGTTCCATGTGATCTGTACTACAAATTCATGACACAGGTAAGACAAATATTAATCTCATTTTATACATAAGCAAAACAACTGAGGCTCAGTGGGATCATTACTTGCCTACAAACACATAGCCAGAGTAGAAAGGAGAGATCTAAACTCGGGCTTTCCGATTCCACACATGCTGTTCACTTTACTGCCTCACGGTTCCCATTTTCAAAGAGCAAACATTCTAGGTATCATGCTGACTTAAGGAGTTTAGTATAGGAAAGAAATAGATTTTACTCATCTGCCCTTAACTAACATAAACGATTTTCCATTTGAGAACTGGTATATGGGTTGTTTGTTTTGGTTTTGTTTTGTTTTGCTTATCTTTTTGAGACAGGGTTTCACTATGCAGTTCAAGCTGGTCTTGAACTCACTTTGTAGCACAGCGATCTTCCTGCCTTAGCCTCCTGAGTGCTAGGATTACAGGCATGCACCACCATGCACCACTACGTCCAGCAGTATGTGGGTTTTTAAAGATCACAGGAATTCCCTGAGTATTTACTTTAGGGACCATCTGTCTGACTCTCTTTGCGCATATTAACTTTGGAGAAGTCAAGCTATTTCATTTCACCCCCAGATACAACTGGGGAGCAGAGAGTGGGAAAAGGAATCTTTATAATCATCAAGGCAATGGAGTGAATTCTACCAAGGCAGTGGGGCTAACAGATACCATGACTGGACAACAAATGAGGCACAGAGATTAGTATCTTTGTTACACTGCTACTACTCTGTTCTTCCAAGAATTTTACAATTAAGGAAATAAACAAATTTAAACAAACATGGAAGAAATCATCACACTGCACTTGATCTGACTCTCTTACTTTTAAGGCAATGTTACAGCAACATCAGCCACAGAGCACAAAGCTGAGACTTGAGCTATCAAGAATCATATGCTGGGGTCTGGAAACCGGCTCTGATTCACAGCTGAGACTGTGGCCACCTTACTTCCTTCCTTCAAATCTGTCTCCTTATCTACACAGTAGGGAAATCACAGTGCCTATCTCATAGGATTGCTGAGGGATTAAGTGCACTAATACATAGGTAATGTGGGTTTGTAGTAAGCACTCAAGAAATATTACCAACCTGAAAAAAATTCTAAACTCCTAGAAAAAGCCAGAAACAGGTTCCACGACATCGCTGGACTGCTCTAAGATGTGGATTTGTGGATAAAAATCCCCAATTGTGTCCTTCCACCTAAAACACCTATCTCTGATGTGATGAGAATGGGGTTTATGACACTGTAAGCACAGCTTCTAGTGACTCCTAGGACTGAGCTATCACACCCCAGCTGTGCGACAGCAGAAAGCCTGATGCAGACAAAAGTCCGACTAACCTACAGAAAAATGGTTTTTTCCCATCTTCTCAAGAAGGGTTTAAAACGAGTCCCTGGATGCCCCAAAGGGCGAGGGAATTAATCACCTCTAACAAAGACCAAAAAGTTGTCAGTCATGCCATCATCAACGCACATATCACCAATCCCAAAAATTACTTTCTAAATACATCTTTACAAGTCTCCAATTAAAAAAAAACAAAACAATAAATGAATTAAACCAAATCTCAAGGACTCTAGGAAAGCTTTCATAAAATCTTATAACCAAGTCAAGCATGTGGTCAAATTAAACGATCCAATTTTGTCTCTTTTCTACCAAACAGGCAGTATGGAAAGAGCATGAGACTTAATAGTTAAAATAACTGGTTTCATGCCTTGCTGTCCGTCTCTAAGCATATCACTTGGCATCTCTGAACCCAAGTCTCTGTGTCTACAAAGTGAGGTATCTCCCACCTCATAGGATTGCTGGGCAAATCAAACTAGAAAATAGCTATTAAAGTTCTTTGCAAAAAACCAAGTACTACATAAATGAGAAAATGAGATCTGCTACTATTAATGTGATTCTTATCCACTGGGTTGAGTTGGGAAACAGCTGTGAGCAGAGGTTTTTCTGGAGCCTACTCTGATCAGAAACCTGTGGGATTAGATCTACAATGGTAGCAGAATGATAAATGAGGGGAACCAGGTATGGGGACAGGCCTCCTGGGTGCCCACTCCCCACCACATAAGCACTCACAGGCCTAAGAATTTGGGAAGTGATATGTTCACCCTCCAAGGTCCACTCACCACCTTCCCAAGGCATACGGGCCACAGAGCTTGTGACAACACAGACTAATTGAAAAACTTCCATTAGGCTGTAATAGTATCAGTGTATGCCTCTAGGAGAACTCTGAAAAATCACCCAATTCCTATTCAGATGGTTGTTCCTATTTCCTCACTGTGGGGCAAGAACACCAAATGAAGAACAATTTCATCTAATTAAGCAGTGTTCCCTCCAGTTCTCTCCGCTCCCATCACTTACTCTGACACAGCTACACAAACACCTTCCTTCCTTTTCACTCACTCTATGAAGAGATGTCACTCAGGCCCTAACCTTTCTAATCAGCTAATGAACAGGCAAGGCGAACGCAGCCCACCTGGCACAAATAAGTGGCCACATATTGTCCATCTCATAAAAACAAGTACCAGTCTCAGCAGAGACAAATTGCACTGCCATGCTGTGTCACAGGAGACAGATACACGAGGCCTGCTCCCAACACTTACACTTTGAGCCCCGGTGAATCTTCAGTGTAAAATCGCCACATCCCCCCAGTGCCTGCTGAGGTGGTGCGGCCTGCGCTCCTTGTTCCACAGCTGGCATTTTTCCTGAAAGAGAGGAAAATGTTACCTAAAACCTTTCCTTATGAATCCTTGTAATAGCATTGTAACACATGCTACCATTATATGGTTAAAGAATCAATTAGAAAAAACTTCATTGCTAGTACAAGACTCAAATTCCTGTTTTTACTCCACAGGTTCGAAGTACCATGCAGTATCTATTATATGCCAATACACACAATAAACTTGGTAAGTAGTTACCATTTCCCATTTATGTATGAGGAAAATTACACTCAGCAAAGGTTAAGCAATGTTTCTTAAGACCACATGACCAGAAGGAGGCCAAGTGCAATGTAGACCCAGTTCTGACTCAGAGATCATGGACTGCCCTCAACATCCAGTCTCCTCACTTGGACATTTCAGTTTCTTTCTACTTGCAGTTCTGTGAAGCCAAGTAAGAAGCCTGCTTAAAAATGCCCTGAATCTATATACGCCGATCTTAAAATGAGTACTTTAAAAGACATCTTTAAATTACCGTGTTTACAGCAAGAGACAAAAAACATTTAAGCCTTAATTATACGAGTACCAGAAATGGAATATGTATTTTACAAAAAAATACTTCACATAGTAATCTTTTTGCTATTTTGTTACGATGATCACAGATCTTGGACAGAGAGGCAGGATGTACAAAAATGCAGAAAACACCCAACCAAAACTTGTGTCTTGCAAAAGGATCAAAGTTCATGAGATGAGCTGTGTGATCCAGGCAGCCCTGGCAGGCAGAAGCCAACTAACAGCACAGCACTGACTCTGCTGACCAGGAGTAAGTCTAGGGAATCCTTTCCCTCCTCTCTAGAGAACCCCTTAGTCACTAGGGAACCTCACCTATCTACTCCCCTCCTACATAATACTACCCCAATCTTAGCGGTTCATCTCATCCCTGTGCTACAGCAGTACAATAGGGAAGAAAGTAGTAAGTGGTAAGGAGAAGTCATAGAATCTTCTTCAGCCTACTCATCACCAACCCAAAAGTCCTAGATGAGGAGAAAGGAAGAAGAAAGAAAATGCCCTGTCCCATTACTGTCCCTAATAGCAATTAGATCCAATACACCGTCCCATAAAATCCCATTCAAGTAGGTGTGGGTTGCTGATGCTGGACTTTTTTAAAAAACGAAGAACGTATAGAGAAGAAATACAAGTGAAAACTCAGCCTCTACCATCTCTTCTCTCTTTCCTCCAAACTCTGGTCCTAAAGGCCTCTGCACCTACCGTGGCTTTTGTACCACACTGAATAGAAGCACTGGCTACAACCTAGGGAACTGCCGTGCCAAGTAAGTGGAAGGTTGGAGTCCTGGTTTCAGTTTGGGTTCCAGTTGGAAGACCTGTGCTCACGAGAAAACTTTTATTAGGAGGATAATAATTTGAGTCTGCTGTACTACAAGGATTATATTTCAGACATACTAATTATGGGCCACATAGTCACTTGGGCATTTTAGAACTCCATTTGTATGACTGTTTCTAAGGGAAAATCGATAGTAAATAGCAAATATAATTGTATAGGGATTTAGAATAACTCATGCACTTAAAGACATCCACATACAAAGATACACATACATTTAATCTATGGGTTAGGCACCTAAATTTTTCAATTTTCTTTCTTCATAAAAAACTTGAGTGAGAAGATAAATCTAGTGCCAACATGGGAAGTCACCAGCTGACCCATGCACTTGCCACTACTGCAATTTATGGACTCCAGTTCCTGTCTTTCAATTTGGAATTACAGAATCTGTAGTGGAATCAGTGTGACCTTTTTAAAGACTTCTCATCTTTGTTGGCACATAGGCAGTAAATGTGAAAACCAAGGGTCTATTTTACCCTTTCTTTCTGGCCAATACGTCTTCCTATAACTTAATACAATGGTGTTCAGACTTAATCATCTACACTTCATTCTAGCACAATGGCTTTCTAGGTGTTCCTTGAACAAGCCAAGCTCAGTGCCCTTAGTCTTTACATTTAACCATTCCTTTGCCTAAGAAGCCTATTCCTGCCCAGACCACTGTATGATTTTGCTTCCTTGATTCTTTCAGTTCTCTATTCAAATGCCACCCACCTGAACACCCTATTTAAAACAACTATCAGTGTTTACCCTATACCCACAACTCTCGATCCCCTACCTGGCTATATTTTTCTTTATAGCCCTTACTACGTGAAATTACATTACTTATTTATTTGCCTCTTATGGTCTCCTCCACCAGAATAAATTTCACGAAATGAGGACAAACTCTACCTATGTCGTTCACAGATACATCCTTTAATCTTAGGCAGTGCTTGGCATGCAGCAGACCCTTAATAACTATTTGATGACTATCTTAATATCCCTGTGTATTACTCCACCATTTTAATGTCACTGATTCCCATTAATTCTGCTTGAACACTGTGCAGAACTTCACAGTTTTGCCATTTATAATGCATCACTGCTCCTTTTCACCTTCATAGCAACTTTCTTTTTCACTACATTAAGCAGGGCAAGGATCCCAACCCAGCCCTGACTTTCAATTCTACACTGTTTCTTCTCCAAGGTATTCAGCATAGGGAAAGCAAATCTGCCAACTGTATAATCCACAGATTTATTGTTAACCACTAGTTTCAACTTTTTCTCAGACTTATGCACACAAAGCATGGATATATTCTTGGACAGCTGATACTTACATTACACTCATGAAATAATATTTAACCAGTCACAAACTTCTAGAAGAGAATACTGAGGGTCTCTTAGTACATACAATTATAGTGTGTCTGGTTACGTTGGCTTGACCATACTAAATCCTAAAGATGTTATCAATACTTTTAACTTTAAAAGCTCTAGGTATCACTTCCATTGTTATTGGTTATTTCATTTGTATTATGTAATTTATTTGATTATAATTACATCTCATAAATGTATACTTTCATTTTCTTTAAAAATTCTCACATAGACAAACTTCTAAGCCTCAGTACTTCCATTTCCTTTTAACTAGAACTATTCCTCCAAGGAACTATTCATCTACAGGAAAAAAATTCCAGCAAAGAATCTCAGTCTAGCAACAGGAAAGCACTCTAAGTGTATATAAGCCAAATCACAGCTTGATGCACTTTGCTGGATTATCTCAGTGACAGGAAACCCATAATCATTTAAGATACCGTACATCATTTCCGACAGTTTGGTTTACAATTTCCTTCTGAGTTGCATTCTATTTCATGCATATTCAAATCCCCAGTCTTACATTTATGATCAGAAATTTAGATTTTCTATTGAAGCCAACAAGAAAAGCCTCATCCTGTAATCCTGAGGCAGGAGGCGCACTGCCGGTTTGAGGCCAGCCTGGGATACAAAGAGAGTTCAAATTCAGCCTGTACTACAGAATGAGGTCCTGTCTCAAAAAACAAAAAACGAAAAACAAAACAAAAAAAACTCTCTTTACATTCTTAAAAGATAGTTTTTATGCATCCCTTCAAGGCCTTCTCCTCTTTAAATAGAACCTTCCTAGGTCCTTCAAAAATCCCAAAACAAAAGGGTTATTTAGTTCCTTCATCGTTCATAATTTACTGCATCAGGACTTACGACAGGAGCTGGAGAAAGACAGGACTGGAGCAGTTTCTCTAACAAGGTCTAGCAGAGGACATAAATATGGAAACATGAATGATATTTCATAATGATTTGAACAAAATGCTATTAGGAGCAAAAGCAAAGACCAATAGCTACTGCTGTCTGAAGATTAGAGGTCTCTGGAGGAAATAACCCTAGGCTTTGTCTTAGAAAATAAATAGGAATTAGGGGAGGAACAACCAGGCTGGAGGGCTGGTGAGTTCAAAACAGTAATAAGTTCACTATTACTGAATCACAGGAGAAAGGAGAAACGTAGGGCAGGAAAGATCACCAAGAGCCATGATCCCCACATCCTCTTTTAATATTCGCCAACAAGAATCTAAAAGAGAAATAAGGCAGAAAAGTAACAGCTAACTGGATGATAGACTAGAAATGGCCTGAACAGAAGAGGGAGGTAACAAATACAAGAGTAGACAAGCGAAGTTAAGAGTTAAACTGGGGCAGCAGAAATGGAGAAGGAAAAAACTCGTGAAAAGGTCTTCGTACAAAATTTAATGTATGGCATATGACTGGGGATTAAGAAATCTGCGATGACGCTGAAGTTTCTGATTTTGTGTAAATGAGTGTGTAGCAGTACCATCTGGAAATAAGCCAGTTTGGGAAGGGGCAGCTAGGGTGTGTCAGAGAAGTTATGTGAAATTGAGCGTGTACAGTACTTCTTGATGGAAATGAGAAGGCAAAGCTCAGGTCCAGAGACACCAGCTTAACGACATAAATTGTCCCTGCCTGTCCTGTTTAATTTTCTTTTTTAAGAAGCGCGAAATTGTGCAAAGAGAAGAAAATTATGCGCCCCAGGGCCACGTCACCTCAGGTTCATCCTGCCCTGTGATTAAGGTCCTGGGGTCTCCTTCCCTGGATTAGGGAATTCTTAGGCCCCATCGCTCCACGTCTGCAACCCAGCGGGCCGCGGGGACTCTTACCGCTGCCGGACTGTGGATCCCGCCGCCCGAGCCGCAACTGCTTTGCTGGGAGAACGCCCCGAGGAGCCCACGTTAGTGCCACTGGGAGTCGGACCCGGCTACAGTAGGGAGAGACAGACAGACGTGAGCGTCGCGGCCTCGCTCCCGGACCCCCAGCACCCGCACGAAACGCTGGGGAAACAAGGCAGCCCAACGGAGAGGGTAACGCACAAGGCAGGAATCAGGAGGGACCAAAGGGGAAGGCTGAGGCCGCATACCATGCTGGAGGACGGAGAAACGCAAAGCACTAGAGCAGACCCCTGCAACGCTACCCGGCAAAGGAAGACTCGCGCCGGGAGAGACGGGCTCAGACCCCGCCCCCAGACCCGCTGGCAAGGTCCTCGCTGACTCCGGGGCCCCTGGGTTGTCCCACGATATGCCTGTGCAAATTCTGCTAAAGGGCACTGGCCAGCCGCTAAGTAGAAAGTACAGACCCTTCGTCTCATTTTTCTGGATCACGTTGTCCTTCATATGACTTAGTCCCTCCCAAAAGAAGGCTATAGCCTAGGTCGGCCGATAAATTTTCTTCGGCAGTTACTAAGACCCCACAGATTTGCGCTGACGTGGCCTAACTGACGCATGCGCGGTCGAGCGGTGTCGGCCTTGGCGGCCCGCAGGGCTCTGGGGGCGGGGTTTGCGGGAGCCCCTCGAGGTGCCGGACCCAGGCGCGCCTCCAGAGTCATGGGCAAAACGCAAAGTCCCGATGGAAATGCTGGTACCAACCCGTCTGTGCTGTTCCTGCACCCAGACTTGGGCGTGGGCGGCGCCGAGCGGCTGGTGCTGGACGCCGCGCTGGCGCTGCAGGCGCGCGGCTGCAGCGTGAAGATCTGGACGGCGCACTACGACCCTGGCCACTGCTTCGCAGAGAGCCGGGAGCTGCCGGTGCGCTGCGCCGGGGACTGGCTGCCCCGCAGCCTGGGCTGGGGCCGGCGCGGCGCCGCCGTCTGCGCCTACGTGCGCATGGTCTTCCTGGCGCTCTACGTGCTGTTCCTCGCCGACGAGGAGTTCGACGTGGTGGTGTGCGACCAGGTGAGGAGCGTCGGGGGTCCGAGGGGCGACCTCTGCGAGCTGCGGTTTCGAAAGGTCGGGACCGGCCTGCAGAAGTCCACTGAAGTGAGACTGTCGAATTTTAGCGTGGATCCTAAAGTTGCAGATCGCGGCCTACCCCCTTTTTTAGGGGCCTTTCAGATGGGGCCCAGAAATCTGTACTTTAACTGGGTCGTCGTGTAATTGAAGCAGATGAGACTTACGGGTTCGCGCTCAGGGATGGTAGCATTAGAAGTCGGCCTCAGTTATCTTTTACATGTGAGAAACTCGTGTGTTGCCTTTCCTCTTTTCGTTTTTTTGTTTTTTGTTTTTTTGTTTTACTTTATTTCCAGGTCATACACAACCAGCTGTCAGTCTTTCCAGCCAAGCCACCCCAGTACTCATTTTAGCGACCTTTATTAAAAACACCAAAGCTAAACATGTCACGTCCCTATTAAAACTTCAACATGGTTCCTCCAATGGAAAAAAGTACAAGTCCTGTATCTTGTTAAATAATGTTCAGCTGGATCTGCTCTATAACTATTCTAGATTTTTTTTCTTAGCTATTTTTCCAGCCCCCAATTTTTATTTTATTTATTCCAGCCCACTTAGCAGTAAAATTCAGACAGTATGAAAAAACATAGTGTAAAAGTCCCATCCCAAAGGTATAGTGTAGAATTCTCCCAGAAGAGAGCTACTGTCGGGTTATCCCTGTATCTACGGTAGAAATTGGCTACAGTAGCGTATGTGTGTGTTTATATAGTACAGCGTATTTGTACATAATGGGGATTATGATATACTTTCTATTGCATACTTTTGTCAGCAAAAAAAAATTGTATTTGGGACATCCTTATGTATCAGTATTAGATATTCACTTCGTTGTAGTGGCTGTGAAATACACTTTTGTTTGAATATACCATGATTCATGCATTCTTCTGTAAAGAACAATAACATTAACCAGTTTTGCGTCTGCGTGTGTGAATAGATCAATGTTGTCATGAATATCCTTATACTTTATTATTTACATTTCTGCAAGCATGTCATTTGAGTAAATTCCTAGAAATAAAAGTTGTGAGTCAAAGAGTAGTTCACTTTGAATGCTAGCAGCAGTTGCCAAATTTGTCTTCCCAAGTTTTCCACATCTGCTTGTCCACACTGGATATTATCCACCATTTTAATCATTGCCAAACTGATATGTAGAAGTAGAAGCACCCCTTCATTTGTATTTATTAAACTGTGACTCCCGAGTTACTTTTGATCATCTTTCCTTACGTAGAAGCCATTTCTTTTTTAAGAAACAGGGACATTTAGCTGGGTTTGGTGACACACATTTGTAATTCCAGCACTCTGAGAGACTGAGGCAGGAGGATTGCAAGTTTGAGTCAAGCATAGTTACCATAGCAATTTAACAAGACTGTCTCAAAAAATAGGTGGGGATTGTGGCGGTTTAATGCAAAGGCCGTGGGTTCAATCATCCTGCAAAAAAAGAAAGAAATACTTACCAAACATTCTGCATGTGTCCATCAGTAAACAGGAAACAGCTAAGATGTACTGGGTAGAGGAAAAAAAGTGGGTACCTGAAAATAGAAGTGTGGGTTCAAGTTCTATACTCACTGTTTTATGTAGCTTTGGATAAATTGCTTCTTTGGGTATTAAAAGAGCTAGGGATTACAGAATTTGTAAAGGTTCCTGATAGCATGGTCTGCCTGTAATTCATACTTAGTAATCATTATGGTTAATATTTATTTAGCACATCATATATGCTAAACTTAAAGCTTTACACGTATTAGTGCATTTCATAGTCACAAAAATTATGTGGTGTTTTAAACTGTGATTGTTACTATGTTACGTACATTGAAGCCCAGAAAGGATTAGATTACTCGGTCAGGATCACGTAATTAAAACTAAAATCCAACTCCTAGAAATCTTACTACAGAGTCTATACTACTCTAGTTCTTTTGTTAGCTCCTTAGGGGCATCTAGATTAGTTCCTTAGGAGAATTTAGATCCTAGAGCTGTGCTGTCCAGTATCATGCCCATTGTGCCTGTTGAGTACTTAAAATATGACCAGACTAAACTGATAGGCTAAATTGTAAAATATAAGCCTGATTTTAAAGATTTAATATGAAAAAAAGTATCTCATTAAGATATTTTAGTATTGCTTATATTTTAAAAGTTTCAGTAAAGCACATTAAAATTAGTGTAACCCTCAGAAAAAGTTTAATGTTATTAAATTTTTATTTTATTTCTGTCGGACCACACTGTTCAAGAGGTAATCACTAGGCATAAAGCTTCAAATGTTTAGCACGTGTCCTACAAATGTCTGCCAGCCTTTTGCGCCAGTCACTATACTGGGCATGGAGAGGGGAATACAGAGCACAATTATTAGACATTACCCATGTGACACCCACACACAAGGCAGGGTGAGTATCTGTGCTTCTGATCAATTGAAGTTCAATTAACCATTTTATCTACTGTTGATTTTACTTTGGCTAGGTGTCTGCCTGCATCCCTGTATTCAAGCTGGCCAGGCGACCTAAGAAGATCCTATTTTACTGTCACTTCCCAGATCTGCTTCTCACCAAGAGAGATTCTTTTCTTAAACAGCTGTACAGGGCCCCAATTGACTGGATAGAGGAATATACTACAGGCATGGCAGATTGCATCTTGGTTAATAGCCAGTTCACAGCTGCAATTTTTAAGGAAACTTTCAAGTCCCTGTCTCATATAGACCCTGATGTTCTCTACCCATCCCTGAATGTCACCAGCTTTGATTCGGCTATTCCTGAAAACCTTGATGACCTAGTCCCTAAGGGAAAAGAATTTCTGTTGCTCTCTATTAACAGATATGAAAGGAAGAAAAATCTGAAATTGGCACTAGAAGCCCTAGTACAGCTCCGGGCGAGATTGACTTCTCAAGACTGGGAGCGGGTTCACCTGATCATGGCAGGTGGTTATGATGAAAGAGTCCAGGAAAATGTGGAACACTATCAGGAATTGAAGAAAATGGTCCAGCACTCTGACCTTGGCCAGTATGTGACCTTCTTGCGGTCGTTCTCAGACAAACAGAAAATCTCACTCCTCCATGGCTGTACATGTGTGCTTTATACACCAAGCAATGAACACTTCGGCATCGTCCCTCTGGAAGCCATGTACATGCAGTGCCCAGTCATTGCTGTCAATTCGGGTGGGCCCTTGGAATCCATCGTCCACAGTGTCACAGGCTTTCTGTGTGAGCCTGACCCAGTGCATTTCTCAGAAGCAATTGAAAAATTCATCCACGAACCATCCTTAAAAGCCACGATGGGCCTGGCAGGAAGAGCCAGAGTGATGGAGAAATTTTCATGTGAAGCATTTACAGAACAGCTCTACCAGTATGTCACAAAACTACTGGTATAATCAGATTCTTTTAAGGTGCTTTATGCTACATGCACTGATGTTATTTTTATGGATTATAAACCCATTTTTGATACCAGAAGAGATGTTTTAAAAATAAACTTGAGTCTTGAACCTGAACTGCCTTCCTGTAAACTACACATCCCTGTGTACTTTTTCAAAACAAACTATTATCTCTTAAATGATGATCATTCCAAGTCTTACCATGTTCAGTAAATTTTATTTTCTCCGGATTACCATTGTTTTGCCTATAAATTTTGAATCGCACTGCACCATAATTGGTTTTAATAGTTTTAAGTATGTCATGATCAAAAGTTGATTAAGTTGGTAGAGCACTTGCCTAGTGTGTGTAAGGCCCTGTGTTCAATCCCCAGCACTAAAAAAAAAAAGTTGTTAATTTGACTTTGTAGTATAAGGAGAACAGAATTTCCATGGTTTCCAGAATCAGTATTCACTGTCATATGTTAGTGGAATATTTGTTGGTCAGACTTTTGCTTGGATTCATAGCAAGAGTGCTTAGCTTATTTTTCTTACAAAGATGATTTATTGTATTTTCTCACACTTAAACATGACAATAAAAGATGTTTAGCATAGAAAGAAACAACAAAAGGTTATAGCCTCCATGACCTGTTTTTGTACTGTTAGATAAGATACCCAAACCTGAAGTCAGAAAACTAAAGTGAATGTTGACGTGAAGAGGGAATCTTGTCACACATGCAATATGCATTGTATTAGCTTACTGGTCCTGTGACAAACTAGATAATCAACCTAAAGGGAAGAGAGGTTTCCTTTGGCTCAGTTTCAGAGATTTCAGTCCATGGTCACGACCTTGTTGCTTTGGACCTATGGCAGCACAGTGCATCACAGCAGGAGCATATGAAAGAAGAGACCTATTCACCTTGTGACAGCTAGGAAGCATACAGAGGAAAAGACCAAGGTCCTAATATCCCCTTCAGGAGAATGCCATCAGTGACCTCATTTCCTTCTCCTAGGCTCCATGTACAGTTCTAAATTCCATCACTTCCCAGTAGTACCTTGGACTCAGGACCAAGTCTTCAACACATAGGCCTTGGGGATCATTGAAGATCTAAACTGTAGTATACCTTGTTTAAGGCTTGTTTCTCAATGTCTAACTCAAGTTCTTTTCCTTTGTACTATAAATGCCTCTCATAAATGATTTGCCACATCTAACCTGCCCTAGAAGCTGTTTTACTCACTATTTTGCTCTATGTCATCTCTAAAGGATGTGCGACACCTAAACAATGCCCCAACTCTTTCCACCCAATCAACCCTTCTCTGTCCACCTCTGCTAGGACCGCTAACTGCCATATGACCTTCATTATTTGCATTTCCAGCCTGCAGAATCAAAGCCATTCAGCTGACCGGAACCCCAGTGGTCAGCC